>OX246746.1:597669-894453 GCA_945910005.1 Isoperla grammatica | reverse complement strand
ATATAATCTACGCCGCACTGCCGGGAACAAGCTGGCGTTGGGTTGGTTTGCTTCGGTGTTATGGGAAAGGAAGAGAAGAATCTGCTCTACTTCGTGTCTTGACTAAACGCGTGGCTTATTGTTTTCGTATATGATATTCCTATTTTTGGATTCACCCTTTACAAAAAGGATCCCGGAAAGCTATTCAGAAGATCAAATGAGGTCGCGTCTTTGCTTATGTGGTGCTGTTATCTCCCCCTAGTTCGAGTGTCTATGGGCGAGTTGCCTTGAGACATAACAATTAATATTTACCAACGGATCTCTTTATTAACGGAAGTGAGAAGGTAGTTCTAATATTACAATCGCGCGAAATTATCAGTTTTCTCTTTTCAGTCACGTAACAAGAATCAAAGATTACAATTGTAATCTTTGCAAGAACTCTACACAACATTGACAATAGTTAGATCATTAGTCAGATGTAGGCCTAGTTTTATATAAGAACTAAAGATTGTACGAACAAATGTTTTTAATGCCATATCCAGTTTGGTGGTTTATTTTTAATCAGTTTCAAATGAAGTAAGTCTAAAATAACAATTCTACTGGTTATAGTTCTAGAAACGTTTATCACGCAGTCTTTATTTCTTGCGAGACATTTTACTGTGTTCTTACTTTTACTAGTCATATGTTGTGTATATCGTTCTCGAATCTTGAGACATCAAAATGTAATTTCGTACGGTTTCATCAATGCTGGTACTAAAATACTCTCAGCAACCCTGCGCACTCGACAAGGGATGTGGTTTCAACTTCTTATTCATTCCAACGCGGGTATCATATACCTAGAATTGTACTCAGTCGAGTTTCGTAGACTAACATTGATTGATTGATTTATATTTGTTTGAAATGAGCTACGTACTCAATTTCGTGTTATGGAATATAGGTATAAGTATATGAAAGTAAGCTTACGGCCATTGTATAAATTGAACGGTCGCTAACATTGTCCCCTCCTGAAGGAATGTAGGAGGTCCATGCTTATTGCTTTTGTAAGGGGATGAGGTTGAAAGTGAGAATGAGAATACACCCCAACCGTACTGTGTGCAAATTATGCAATACGTACGATACAGCTCACACAAGGCGATAAAATAAATTCCCGTTGTAACTAATTCTATTAGTATGGCTTAATGACAACTAAAATGTAAATATTAATTCCAACATTAATCGTGGCGGTAATTGAGACGGGTTTTTACTTTGAAAACCGTATTTATTTACCAATGTCTTCTTGTGAAGTGACGGAAGAATTAGCCCACACGTACGTGATGAGTTGAAT
This sequence comes from Isoperla grammatica, assembly GCA_945910005.1. Lineage (NCBI taxonomy): Eukaryota > Metazoa > Arthropoda > Insecta > Plecoptera > Perlodidae > Isoperla > Isoperla grammatica. Next base: position 893,150 of record OX246746.1, on the reverse strand, counting down.
GTTTACCAATACCTGAACATCCGTCAACCCTTTTGCATGATATATTGCAAGAACTGAAAGCAAATCAAGGGAGATAATGGCAGTGTGTTTAATTAACCCATGCACCGATAAGCTGCTTTACCATCCACACATATTATGACACGAGGTCACAGGCTAACATAAAGTCTTGCGGGGGGTGGGAGAAGTAGGGCGAGGTAGGCCTAGGAATCGATCCAGCTCGGCGCGTGACGGCCCCTGTACAATGTCGACCAACATTTACACACGTAGGAGATTTCAGAAGCTTTAAAGATGTTTGTCTTTGCTGAATACTTCATTTGGATTGTCGGAGCAGTCCTTCGTAAGGCAGGAATGGGGCCTATGTCTGTACATATCAAATAGAGGTGTCGGAAAGCCTAGAGCGACAAACATGGCGGCTTATGCATTGATAGTGATATCACTAGAACGATATAGGCCACCGAATGTGTCGGCCCAACACATTTATGTAATAGTATAGGCCTATACAATATTCTGTTATGTATATAAGTTTTTTGGAAGTTATTAAGTCACAATCGTCGCTAGCCGAGATTGGGAACTCTAAAGTTCACATGTCAAACATTGTTAACAGAAAATTGCGTATATTCTCTCAAACTAAATTTTGTTTTATATTTGAGGTGTAACATACGAAATTACATTATTGGAAAATCAGCGCCCCTCTTGTTTTGTATGGAATTATACTCTCAACACGTTATTTGTTAATAGAGTAAAATCAACAAAACCTGTTTGTGTTTCAAATTTAAATTTCCGATAAATTCTGCGAGTTTCAAAGATAAATTTCCAATAAATGTGTTTACAGTCCATGTGTTATGTTTATTTTACCTTTTTAACTAGACACTTAGTATGTTTAGAGACATGCCAAGTAATGCCATCAGCTTCCAATATTCTCCGTTTTTTTTCCCCCACCCAGTCATAACATAATATAGAGAATAGAATACAATAGAGATCAGCAGCTTTTGTGGGCGTGTGTACCGATAGTCCGGGTGTGGATTTAGCAGGCGACCATTCTGCGGGCACCGAGTTTTGCCACTGAGTAGGAGCACTCTGAAGCATCGTCTATAACTAGCAACTGCATGGCCGAACGCACAGTTGACCGAATGCGCATTACGGTCAACTGTGCCCCCTAGGAAATGCCCACAATCCTGGTATAGGACAATTGCGCATACGGACAAGTGGCCTCGATCTACTGCGCATACGAATAAGTGGCCCGTACTCGGTCAACTGCGTTTGAGGTCAACTGCGCCTTCGGTCAACTGCGTCTTTGGTCAACTGCGTCTTTGGTCAACTGCACCTTCGGTCGGCTGCACCTTCGGTCAACTGCGTCTTTGTTTAACCAAATAGTGTTGATGTTAGTGTATGTAGCCCAAGCTAAGTCTAAGCGCATCATAAAGGAAGTGGATTGTGGTAACGTGAGAGTTGTTTGTCTTGACATGGCTTCACAAACACATGCGGCCGCAGGCCCCTTGGAAACAAGATCTTGGGGGCACAAGTATGTTGCTAGATGTGTCGATCGATATACTCAAATGGACTGTTTAATGTGTGTTAAACATACAATAATTATTTCGATTATTGTGTTTGCAGGAGAGACTAAAATTAATGCTGGGATAAATTTGTTTTTGGCAACCAGCACCTTACATTCTCCATTCGTCGAATTAGAATTCTCGCACTTTATCTCTATATCGTTCTTTAGCAATAGCAGGCTTGCTCACTGCTCACACCGGACACAACACTTAAGCGATAGCAGGCTTGCTCACTGCTCACACCGGACACAACACTTTAGCAATAGCAGGCTTGCTCACTGCTCACACCGGACACAACACTTTAGCAATAGCAGGCTTGCTCACTGCTCACACCGGACACAACACTTTAGCAATAGCAGGCTTGCTCACTGCTCACACCGGACACAACACTTTAGCAATAGCAGGCTTGCTCACTGCTCACACCGGACACAACACTTTAGCAATAGCAGGCTTGCTCACTGCTCACACCGGACACAACACTCTAGTACTCGGATTACTTCAGGGAGTTGAAACCAAACCAAATTGAACAGAAAAATCAAAACCCCGTAATTTTCCCGAAATGAAAACGAAACCGTGAAGACGTTATTTGGAAAAACTAACTCCGGATTGAGACAATCCCCTATTGTTTTTTTTTAATTACGTGTCTTAAATTTTGTGTGTGTTCAAAGAAAATTAAATGCGTTGAACTTGAGTGAAGCTGAGCCTTAATTTTTGTAATTGAAACGCCATTTTTCCGTTGTTCTGTTGTGGGAAAATATCCAATGAAATAACAACGAAATAAATGTCGCATAGACGCGCGTGATACAAGTGTGAGAATTGTTGTGTCGTATTGATTTTTTTGTGGTGCTTGTTAGCAGTCATTGTTGCTCGCAAGTCGCAACGGCATACTTAGTCATTCAATGTTTTAACAGTAATTTATGACACTCATCATTCTGCAAGGTGGCAACGAAAAGTGATCTATAAACACAATTTTGGAGAGATGTGTTCACACGAGTAAAACAAGTGTATTGATTTTTTTAAACTATCTTGAAATACCAAGCCAAATTAATTTTTTGTTTTTGTAATATTTTGAGTATACTATACAATATTGAAAAAGTGATAACTGAGTATGATTGTGTTTTCCTAACTAAAAACTGGATTAAACAAGTTTTCAAATATTTTTTTCGTTTCAAGGAAGTGATGTAACTAATTGTAGTAACTTTTCCTTACAATATTATTATAATTATAATTATCGGTAATTATAATTATAATAATAATAATAATAATAATAATAATAATAATAACACTAATAATAATAATAATAATAATAATAATAATAATAATAATAATAATAATAATAATAATAATAATAAAAATAAAAATAATAATAATAATAATAATAATAAAAATAAAAATAATAATAATAATAATAATAATAAAAATAATAATAATAATAATAATAATAATAATAATAATAATAATAATAATAATAATAATGATAATAATTATTATTTTTAACATTTTCTGTATTGGTGACCATTTTCTGTTCAATAGAATCGTATAAATAAACATTCGACGTCCCACAAAGCTAGTTAATAGCTTGTCTGTGGGTTATATATAGCGAGAATACGGACTGAGTTACGGACTTGCACAAAGATTTGCCGACGCAAACTTACCGTTCATTAAAAATGGCAGACTTGCTGGTGCAGATAAACTTGCGGAAATCCGGATGAATTTTTATCTATTTGCGGGATAGTCGATTGAGCCGCAAATTTACGGAGCTCCCGCGCATCCCTTTGTGCATCCGGTTGTTCATGAGGCTCTAAGATGCTACATGTTGCGTAGTGCAAATACAATGTACAGAAGACCTTATAACAATTCAAAAAAAACAACTTTCACTAACTTATTTTTAACACCTACACATTATATTCACAATTCAATTAACGAAGGCATACACACGGCAAGGACGAAAACACAAAATACCTTACAATACCAATAATGAAAATATAATAAATTAAAGCGAATATAACAAAAGAAACAATTTTACTGATAACTTAACTTGACTTATTCTATCCGAATCTTTCAGTTCAATCGGCAACATGGTAAAACACTGTGGCACTTTTACCTGCAACGATCTCTCACCATATTTATTACCAATTTTGGGAACTCTGTACACTTTGGAGGCTTTTGCTCTTGTACAAATGATATGGTCAATTTCAAATTTGAATTCATTATTGTAATAGAATTTGATAATTAACTTATATATGTACGATACATTTGCGGGAAGCAAGTCTGTTAATTTAAAAAAACTGACATCATTTACATCATTGGTATAATTACTGCACGTGCAGTTTCCGTGCCTTATGTGGACTAAGGGATATATATCAATTGTTGAAACAAAGATTGTACCGACCGGGAATCGAACTTTGATTCTCCGCTTGCTTTATTATCGATGATCTTACCATCTTAGTCTGAATTTGGTTACCAGGAGGGTCAAAAATTTTCTCTAATCTATTATTATGGTTATTTAATTGCCGGTATTACATGCAGGGCCGGATCCAGAACCTCTGCAAGGGTGGGGGGCGGCCCCCCAGCTTTGCCCCGCAGGTGAAAATTTTGTGAGGCATTTTTTTCAAAAACGTGTTTCAACTTTTATTGGCTTTAGAGATGGTATTTTTCAATGTGTTTTATTTGCAGTTGCGCACTACTAAAATAGGCCTTGGAAGGAGGTAAATTATGGTAGTTTATAATACACTTATTCCCACACAATACACATATTCATTATAGAAAAAAATGAGCTTTTAAAGAATCAATGGGGGGGTTGGGGGCGATCGCCCCTACCGTCTCCCCTCTCCCCCTGGATCCGCCACTGATTACATGAGGGCGAACACAGCGTTCGCTGTCGTGTTCAGCCAAGCTATCGAGACATGTTGACGTATAGTAGCGAAGGATACCAAACAAATGCCAAAAATTGCAAAAAAAAAACCCGGCAGTTGTAGATCAACTATAAGAAGAAGCAGGTGCAGAGTGTTAGCGTGACAGCAGCTGCAGATGTAGCGGCCTGCTAGTGCTAAGACGCCTCGTGGCTGAAGGGCATTGGACAGCATAGCTGGGCGCCGGGGCGGGTCGTGCGCACTGGTGTCGCGACGCCGCCTCACAGCCAGCTCGCCCCAACCGTGTATGGATCAATAGTATCAGCTCCTGCCTGCCACAGTACCTCAAGAACCAACTGGACGTACTGTCTTCCAAACACGCTACCGCAAGTCGTGCGTTAGAGATGTAGACTGCAGTTTGTGTCACTACCCAAGAGCTCATTACATTTACCATAGGATAAATCGAAATCTCAAGACTGGAGAATCACGTTCAAGGTAGCTACTGTGTAAGTTACCACATTGGAAATTATTATTTATGTTTGGAATGCACTTAAAAAAATCAATACCGGTAGTACCTAGCAAGCATTTAATTTTCACAGCTAGCGTAGCAAGTAGAAAATGTGTGATCGCTCTACTTGTGTTTTGGGGCGAAATAATTTTAATATGGTTAATTTTTGGTTTACATTCTCGTCTATGGCGAGTGTAGGCCATTTTTTTAAACTTAAATAATATCCGTCGTTTCTTATTATCTTTTGGATTTGGGTAATGTTTAATGTTTTGGTGAAACGTTGCAACCCTGTTCACTACCACGCCCACCGTTTGACTCGCATCGCTGTAACGCGCGCTGTGTGACGTCACGAGACATATACATGTAGTGTTGTTTAGTGTTGTGCATCCCAGGCCCTCTTGCCTAGCCTGTATGTTCGTCTGTCTGCATGGCGTGCATGCCTGTGTAGATGATTCGGTGTTTGCTTTTTTTATTGTCACTGTAGTTTTATGTTGACGTTCTTCAGTTCTAAAACTAGTGCAGGCATGTACAAGAGATTCTTACATTAGGCTCTTCCAGTTGAGTAAAGATTTGAGCTGGGAAAATAGAAACTAGGTCAGAAATGCGTTCCGAAGTACGTTTTAGTAGTTCCTATAGGTAAAACTAAACGGAAATCGAATCGACGAACGTTCTTTTCACGAGTCCTCGTTGGACCAGATGTTATACTATTGTTTATAAATATGTATTTCATGCTTAAAATGAATAGTCTTACACTGGTCGAGTGTAAGTGCATTGTAATACAGGAGAACAGAGCTGTTGTTTTGAATATTTCTATGGTAGTGGCTAGTGGATACACCTCCAGTAGCCTCATCAATCAACCAAACATAGTGGCCTCTTCTTGTGATACATTGCTTAGCTTAGGCGTGGCTAGGATATAAGCTCCTGGATTAGCAGTATATTTTGAGATTAGGTTAATAAACCTATACACAATTTATAGGTAGAGCTCCATCGTGGATGAGTTTATGTTTTACACATTTCGTTTTTGGACGTACGAAGTTTCTTTAATGACAACAGCCCTTTTTGTTGGTCATAGGATAGGTTTATTCCTATTATTTATAACTTTAGACCTATTCTATTTTCTTCTACCATACTTTAATAACGCAATTATTCCAATGGACTTGGTTGGATTCGATGACCGCCAGTTTGAGAATGGGGCCCAACGAAATACCTAAACCATTCACAAAATGTTTGTGTTTTTTTAGTTGTCCGCACCGCAGAACTAGCGCTATTTTGTTATGTCAATCATATGGTACATTACTGTAGTACAACAACTGCAGTACAACAACTGCAGTACAACACTGCTGAGAGAAGCTAACGACTCCTTTAGATGAAACGTTGTCAATATTGTCGGGAAGCCAGCCAGTCGAGTCTTAAATATTAAAGCTCAATCTAAATGCGTGATGAAAATTAACTTTACAATTAATTATTCTATACATTGCATAGAATACAAAACACAATAGTAATAATAATAATAATAATAATAATAATAATAATAATAATAATAATAATAATGCAAATAATAATAATAATAATAATAATAATAATAATAATAATAATAATAATAATAATAATAATATTTTTTTATTTTTTCACACAATCGCACAAACTTTATTATTATTAGAATACAAAATGAAAAGTACAGAACAACTTGTTCCACAAAGCCATGAGGCTTAACTGTGGATTACACAAAATAAATAACAATTCAGTGCACAGTAAGATGGAAACAAAATGAAAATGACAGTAGAATATAATACAACATGAAACTAATAATGAGAACGATTACGACACAAAATATCAAGATAGAAGACAGTAAAACATATGCATATTTGACAACTACTTTCAAATCACATGATTTTAATAAAGACAAAATTAAATTTATGAATATACGATGAAAACCCAACAACTAACGTACAAACAAAGAATTGATATGAGATTAAATACTATTTAAATAAAAATAAAAATAATAATAACAATAATAATAATAATAATAATAATAATAATAATAATAATAATAATAATAATAATAATAATAATAATAATAATAATAATAATAGTAATAATATTAATAATATTAATAATAATAATAATCATTATAATAATAATAATAATAATAATAATAATAGTAATAATAACAATAATAATAATAATAATAATAATAATAATAATAATAATAATAATAATAATAATAATAATAATAATAATAATAATAATAATAATAATAATAATAATAGTAACTAATTTGACTATTACGCCTTATCACAAACAAACAAATAAATAATAATATACTCGTTTCAAATTCCACGACATAAACGCAAGAAACAATGAAAACGGGCACACCGACTACACACTGTACACTGGTGTACGGTTAGTGTACACTCTACATAGTTTGACACAAGCTAGCAAACAACCGTTAATTAGGACGCGTTAAACGGACAGTTCATAAATTACTTGAGTAGTAGAGTAGAAATCACTACATCGTTTTAAATGATGTAACAATACTATCTGTCATGATGGCAAGCGGTATTCTTAAAGATTCATACGTGATGTGTTTGTGTGTTGAGTCGCTCCTCGAGTCTAAAACTATAGAGCACCTTAGCCTTGCTTTTTGTGTAAATACGTATCGAGAAACAAGACTTACATTTGTAAGCATTCATCTTTGCGAAGGTGCATATCAATGTACGATCTTATTACCGGTACTGACGACCCAGCCGAGGGTTGAAACAGAACTACTCCACGGTATCTTGATTAGAAACATTCACAAACAAATTACGATTCCAAATTACTGTAACGATGGTGTGATTAAACATACAACAATGGTTTATGTTTGTAGCCAGACAAACATAAACCATTGTTGTATGTTTAATCGACACCATCGTTAGCGTATATATTTATATAAGGTACTGTATTTATATAATTGCGTTATGTTTCATATATTTGAATGTTTCTTGTGTCGATGCAAAGGAGCAAAGCCTTATAATCTCGTAAAACCAAGAATTCCTCTTCACTAAAAAAAACATGTTTCTATAAATCACCTCAAACGTAACTGTGATAAATTCATTTTGAAGCGGGATTGACGAGTGGTGATTTACCCGCCCCCTGACGTCACGAAGGAACGTGGCGCCCATAGTTGGGACAAATCCGCTAACTGTTACGCTTTCACGCGCTTAATGTACGACACTTATCTCGTTCTAGCTGTTATAATATTCACTTTTCAGGTATAACTTATAGGAAAGCGTAATTAGTTCACATACCATTGGTCAATATAAAGGTTATTTCAAAATTATAGACCCAGTAGTTAACATGTTATAACAATTCGCGCATCAAGAGGATAGAATGAGCAACGCGTGTTTTGTTTTTTCAACTTCAATTGGCGAAAAACTTATGATCGGATTTTGACGAGAGTTTCTTTAGCATGTGTTCCAATAATGTGAGACAATAAGCAAATAAACTTTCTTGATAGAAATTGCTCAGAACGAAAATTCATAGCATGCAATAATATGCAGGGTGTAGCGTTGGGCCTCAAAAGTAGCGGTTTTGACCGTGAAACTAAGCACCTTGCATATTAGTGCATGCTATGAATTTTCGTTCTGGGCATTTTCTATCTAGAAAGTTTATTTGCTTATTGTCTCACATTATTGGTACGTATTCTTAAGAAACTCTCGTCCAAATCCGATCATTAGTTTTTCGACAAAACACACCTTGCTCATTTTATCCTCTTCAGTGCGTGAATTGTTATAACAATTAACTACTTCGTTTATAATTTTGAAATAACCTTTATATTGACCACTGGTATGTGAACTAAATATGTTTTCCAGGTTATATCTTAAAAATGAATATTGTACCAGCTAGAACGAGATAAGTGTGGATGTGTTTTGCGTGGATCCGTCCGGACAGTAGGGACTTTTCCCAACTGCTAGTCACGTGACACAGTACTCGGCGCATGCTCCACCTATCACCACTCGTCAATTCTGGTAACAAAATGCTTTATTTTAAATAAGCACAACTACTTTTAACCAGTGCTTATCAACCTTTTAGGTTTCATTATAGGCCTACCCACATTTGTACACGAAGTAAGGAAGTAAGTTGAAGTTTGAAGAAATCCCTCTACATTTGTAGATATTTAAAAAATGTACTGCGAATTTTTGAAAATCGTTATAGCTAACTAAATAAATAAAATACATTCATTGTGCGTGTATTTCAGGCCCTTAGCGACGATCCGCGAGTTTAGAACCACTAGTTCAAACTAAAAATGCAAAACCAAACATGTACAAACCCTATATGCTTTTGAATATTGTGATTTATGAGGTCAACGAAGTTGCGCTTTTACGCATACGAGAGTATCAGCCTAAAAACACACACTTCCCTTCGATCGCTTGCTCGGAAATGCGACATCACAAAAACGTGTGATTTTTACCATATAATCGAAAAGTGCACGCACATAGGTATACTGCGGTAATGACGTTTTCCTTTCGGTTGCACTGAAGCGACATCGCCTTTTATGCAGATACCTTTTCAAGTACCGCAAGTGACCTTTATACATACACCTTCTGGGCGGACAGGGACTCTCCCATCTAAAGTGTATTGCAATGAATCTGTGGTCCTAGGATCCCGCCCACCTTCCCTACTTCACTCTATATCTCGAATCGTCGGCTCGAGCCGGATACCCCTCGCGACTAGCTCGACCGGCGATTGGAGGTATGGAGTGAGGTAGGGGAAGGTTCATGAATTAATTAAATTAAATTAATTAAATTCATGAATTACAAATGTGATTTCATGTTCGTTTTAGAATCACAAAGTTAGTTTTATCCATATTTTTTTAACTCCAGTATTGCCCGGAATTCAAAATTTTGATTTCGGAGTCATGTCCCTAAAATGGTCAAATAATACCGTTTTTCAAAAAAAATCTTAACTAATAAGGTAACATGGTGTATTTTAAGTAAAACCCAGGTTGTTGGCAAATTTCAAGTCCTGGGTGTGGCACCCAGGGGTGCCCAGAAGTTGCACCTTTCTGTTGATTTTCTTTCCTACAAACAATTTTTACAACCAAATGGATAAATTTAATAGAGGTTTGATGCCATATTCGTGTTAAAAATGTCAAATTTAGCTATATCCGTATATTTTTAGTTTCGAAATGTGCGCGGAAATCAATATTTTGATTTTGAGGTAATTGTCTCCAAAATGAAAACCAATGACCGTTTTTACCATAAATCCTCAATAAATTGTATACAGTGCTCCCAAATGGTATTTATTTAGGAATAAATTAACTTGTTAAATGGTCGGTGTGGTTGCTAGGGGTGCACAAAGGGTGAATTTTGCTGATTTTTTGACCATAAATTACTAGTTTACAGAACAAACTGAAATAAGTATTTGTTAATTCTTATAATTGGAAGAATTTCCTCTAGAACTGGTAAAAAGTGGTACTTTTCTTATAGATATTTCAAATCTGGTATAAAGTACACATAATAAAAAAAAACATTTAAAACACGTTAAACTGACGGCTATAAGCGGGTTGAGGGGGGGGGGGGGCTGTCAAGATTTCATTTTGAAGTTATGGTACAATGCGTACATAACGCTTTCATAAAGCTCTACTTGTTACCAGGTGAATGATTGTATGCGTATGCCCATGATGATTAGGTGTACAATAGAGTGTACATACTGTATAGGCTATACATCCACTTGTTGGGAGAGTGGGGGGGGGGGGGGGGGGGCGGGGGCACGTAGGGCTTCATTTAGCTGATTTGTTTTAAAAATTCAATATTATACGAGTAAATTACTTGGTACAGAATAAATACTCTCAATTTAAATTTTCAATCAGTGTAGTGACTAGTGGTTTACTCGAGATCAAGTAAGATCGTAGATTTCGTGCTTTGTGTTTTCCCATAAATTGTCGAACTTAGTTCATGATGGTGTGATTGTAACACGTAACATAATGTAAAACAGTAATATACTGCGCTTCATCAGAGAGTGCTGGTTTACCGTTCACTTGTTTTATATTTTCCAACGCAAAGGACAAATATAAAAAAATCTATTCTATTGAAAATCTATTGAATAGAACACCGTGGAAATTAAAGTGGCATTTCATAAGTTTAGAATATACACGAGAAAGTGGTATGCTTGTAAATTGTAATCTCTAAAAATCTATTGGACAGTTATTTTGAAAGTGATGCGTGATGAAAGTAAATGCAACTAAAATATGAAATCGAGACCAAATTAATAATCCAAAGTATGCCTGGTTGCATTTGAAATCGTGTTATACCTAATATTGTGTATTGGAGCACAATAAGAATCGTTAAAAATCTCGAGCTTCAAAATTGTATGTAGGCCCTAAACTAAAACACTCTACGTCACTATCTACGTAGGGTGCATCTGTGTGGAGTATTAAAGAATTAAATTTCTTTTATGTGAATGTTCGCTCTGAGGCGTATATTCATTAAAGCACAATGGTGTGGAAACATTAAAAACAATTCGAGTTGAATACACGATGTGATGTGAGTGCCTAGTTTTTTTAGTATACACGCGAAAATGTATTAGCCATCAGAATCGATGCTTAAAAATCTATTTGATAGAACACTGAAAATCTATTGGATAGAACACTGTGCAAATAAAAGTGCCATTTCATAAGTTTAGATTAGAATATACACGAGAAAGTGGTATGCTTGTAATCTCTAAAAATCTATTGGACACGTAGGCCTACTCGTTACGGGGAGAGAAACAAAATACTGTTGGTCAGAATCCCATTTTTTACAACGCTTATATTAACTTGCCTTGTTTGTCTGGACGCTATCTTTGAATCGATCTTCCACCTACTTCTAGATGTCCGATCAAGCTGAAATTTTTTACACAGACGTATTTTTTAATGACAATACATGAATCATTTGTCATATTTACTAAATTGTCAATTAATTCATCATAATTAATTAATTCATGTTTTATATGGAAATCGATGTTTAACCCACTTTTTAACGTCAAATCGAGTTGAAAGTTTTACACAGACGTATTCTTAATGACTTAACACGAATCATGTGTCATATTAACTAAATAATCAATTAATTCATCATAATTAATTAATTGATGTTTTATATGGGAATCGATGTTTAACCCACTTCCCAACGTCAAATCGAGTTAAACGTTTTCACACAGACGTGTTCTTAATGACAATTCACGAATCAATTGTCATATTAACTAAATAATCAATTAATTTATCATAATTAATTAATTAATTGATGTTTTATATGGAAATCGATATTTCACCCACTTTCCAACGTTGAATTGAGCTGAAAGTTTTCACACAGACGTATTTTTAATGACAATACACGAATCAATTGTCATATTTACTAAATATTCAATTAATTCATCATAATTAATTAATGTTTTATATGGGAATCGATGTTTAACCCACTTCCGAACGTCGAATTGAGCTGAAAGTTTTCACACAGACGTATTCTTAATGACAATACACGTATCAATTGTCATATTTACTAAAAATAGTCAGTTAAGTCATCATAATTAATTAATGTTTTATATGGGAATCGATATTTCACCCACTTCCCAACGTCGAATCGAGTTGAAAGTTTTCACACAGACGTATTCTTAATGACAATACATGAATCGATTGTCATATTTACTAAATAATCAATTAAGCCATCATAATTAATTAATTGATGTTTTATATGGGGATCGATAAAACACTCACTTTCGAACGTCGAATTGAGCTGAAAGTTTGCACACAGGCGTATTCTTAATGACAATACATGAATCAATTGTCATATTTACTAAATATTCAATTAAACTATCATAATTAATTAATCAATCGATATTCGATATATATTCGATTGCAAGATTCTTTAAGACTAAAAAGTATAAAATAATATTACATGAAAAAAATATATTTTTTTTAAAAACAACGCTTATATTTAAATGCACTAAAAAGTAAAAAATAAATATTCGCCCAACAAATTTTTGCCTCACTCCGAAAATAAAAGCGTTGGGCGCTTTCCCTGCATAAACAGCAGAATACTGCAATCTATGTCAATACCGAAAGCGCCCAACGCTTTTATTTTCCGAGTGAGGCAAAAATTTGTTGGGCGAATATTTATTTTTTACTTTTTGGTGCATTTAAATATAAGCGTTGTTTTTAAAAAAATATATTTTTTTCATGTAATATTATTGCATAATACCAATCAATACCTACCTACCTTATGATAGCAAATATGGTGACAATAATATTCGGATGCCCATTAACAGTTCACAGATTTCTGGCGATAAAATAAACCCTGTCTTTTGCCACGTGTACAACGGCCAAATTTACCAACTGAAAACAAAAATACACAATTGGATTTTATCGTACGGGCATTTCTAACGGCTTTGGCAAAATAACCCCATGGAGCGGTGGGTGACACCGTTGTAACGTTATCAAAACTTGACTTACACTTCAAATTATGCGAAAGTTGTGTTTTGTGTTCCACATTCCTGTGTTTCTGAGGGATTACCATCAACATCGAAAAGATGTAAACCGCAAGCAAAATTAGTCTGCAAGCATTCCACTTCCGATGTTCAAAGCAACGAAAATGGTTACAGGGTTCTGAAGAACAGTTTGTAAAATAAGAAATGTATAGAAGACGCTGCAACAGAACCAAAATACGAACTTCTATTGATAAAAAACTCAAATCAAGATTTGATATAGTATCTCAACACATGTCGGTTTGAGTATGCAAGAAAGTTACCGTCGACAGAGCAATCAATTATTATTGTTTTGAGGCACTAAACACCTGGCTTATCATTATCAGTGATATAGCAATCAAGAGACAATACCGAAAATAACGTCTTGAACACACGAAGCAACCTTTGACTTTATGTGCGAACACGTTGAATAGAATTAAACGTTCAGCATATGACCATGGTTCGAGACATACTATATTTATATATTTGCACCAAGTAATTTAATCGTAATATTGACTTTTTAGCACAAATCAGAAATGTATAGGACCCCTCCCTCACTCTCACCCATCCCTCTCACTCTCACAACAAGGGAATGTATACACTATATTGTACACCTTATCATCATATGGGCATACAATTATTGTGGCATATAATCTCTAAACTACAAAATCAAATTTTTACCCCCCCCCCCTCTCATAACAGTCAAATTAACATGTACTCATAATTGTTTGTATCAGTTACGTGTCTGTATACCAGATTTTAAAGATCTAAGGAAAAATATCACTTTTTGACCAGTTTTAGATGAAATTATCCCAAAATTTAATTTTGGTTTTGATTTTGGAATAAACAATATTTTGAGTTCGAGGCAAGTTTCTAAAATACAAATTAGATTTAAACTCACGTTATCATTCTTAACACGAATATGAAGTCAGAATTAAAATATACTCATCAGACTGTAAAAAAAAAAAAAATAGTTTATAGGAAAGAAAATAAACAGAAATATGCACCTTCTGGGCACCCCTGGGTGCTACACCCAAGACTTTAAAAATGGCCAACAGTCAACACCCTAATTGTTACTTAAAATATACCAATCTAATTATTTAAGATATTTCGTAAAAAGGTAATATTTGACCATTTTAGGCACATGACCCCAAAATCAAAATTTTTATTTCCGGGCAATATCGGACTTCAAAAAACATGAATGGAACTAACTTTGTTATTCTAAACACGAATCTGAAATTGTATTTGTAATATGTTTGAGGGTTTGGCTCTAAAAAATTTTAATAATTTAAACAGAAAGGTGCAACATCTGGGTGCCACACCCAGGCCTTGAAAAGTGGCCAACAACCTTGGGTGTCACACCCACCACTGGCCATGTGGCCAACAAATCAAATTCTTCTCACAATTCATCACACTATAATTATATATAGTTCTCCAAAATTTCGCAGGGGGGGGGGGGGGGGGTTCCCTTTGTGTGTTCCGGTCTTTATAGTTATATTCGAATGTTTGGATAGTTGGGAAAGAATGTTCGAGTGCTGTTATTAATAGCACTCAATCCCACGATTCGCCTTGTGACTGAGAAAAAACTCGGGAAAAACCAATAGCGGCCTTTACACGTACACTCTTGCGTGCGGGATTCGTTGACGCGCGTTCTTTCCTGCAGGTAAAACTGTCAGTGTAAAAGCAAATGCCTTGCAAGGGAACGAACGTCGCGAATCATCTGAGGGTTGCGCGCGCGCAAGAGTGCAGGTAAAACTGTCCGTGTAAAAGCAAATGCCTTGCAAGGGAACGAACGTCGCGAATCATCTGAGGGTTGCGCGCGCGCAAGAGTGCAGGTAAAACTGACCGTGTAAAAGCAAGCTTGCAAGGGAAAGAACGTCGTGAATCATCTGAACGCTCCGAACACTCCACGCACCACGCAAAAGTGTGGTAAAGACGAAGGGATTGGCATTTACACGCACACTCTTGAACGCGCACTTTCGTGTCCCTGCGGAGCGTGCGCGCAAGAGTGTGATGCAGTTTTAGACACCACACTCTTGCGCGGCGCTCCAACCCACGGTTTTGCGCGCGGTCTTTCCTTCGCGGAAGAACGCGAAACGCAAGCGTGCGCGCAAGAGTGTACGTGTAAAGGCCGCTGTGTGGTTTGCATGGACCCATCCGAAATGGTGATACTGATACGGTACTCATACGTGCAACATCTCGTTCAGCTGGCCCAATAGTGGAAATGATGTCACTACATTGTGTATTTACAATTTTACAACACACAATCCAAATATATTCGATTTGAATAATTGAACAATAAAGTTGAGTGTGTCAACGGGGTTTGTTGCTGATACAGGACAATAATTTACAATAGTGGCGTAGCGCTCAACTGCCGTCCCTCCCTCAGAACACTTTGGGCTCCCAATCCATAAACCACAACCACACATTAATAGATAGCAGATTATATATCAAACAACTTCTTTGCATCTTAATACTTAGAAGAGATTTATTTTGTCGGAATATTTCAATGCATAGAGCCAGTGGTGTAGAACAAATGTCGACACTGCATTTTTCTACTTACTGTGATTTTTATTTTTCACTTTTTTTATAGGCATATAGGAAATCGTTATTATTACTGCTTTGAATCTTAAGACATATTTTATTGATAAAGGCACTGATCACTTGAATGTTTTGTGTCTTGAAACACTTTGATCACAGATAAGGGTGTGCTTTGATCCGCCATTCCGTGATTCGGCTACACCATCTCGTTGACAAAGCGTTGTAACAAAACACTATCGAGTTGAATGGCAGCGGTAACATCGGCATTACTAGATTGGAAGTTTTCTTATTGAAGGCAGAATGCGTACAACGAAAGACTACTCAACTACTAGCTAAATACTGGAAATGTAAATCATCTATCCTAGATTTATTTTTGGTCATTATTAATTTCACAGAAGTTGTGTCTAATAGATGCTTCTTGAAGAGAGGCGCTTACCTCCGACTTAGTTATTCCTCGCCAACACAATCGGTTTCACGCAAAATCGACTACAATCGCCTCGAACTTTTGCAACCGTTAATGCCACAACGAACACTTAAACTAAGTACTGAAATCGATACTAAAGGAAATAACTCAAATGATCATTATTTTAGGCGAAGCTTGGCGCTGGGGCTGGCAAATAGGTCCAATGCAATGCATGTGTGTTATACAGATGCAAAGATACAAACATTATTTTTGATTTATTGATGACTGTGTAAAGTATTAAAGTATAGACGTTTAATAGTGTAGTAGAGCCCTTGTGTGAATTAGAACGCGACATACCACCATATTTCCTTTAGTGTCATTGTAGTAGTAGCGTACCAAATTTTCCATCTCGATTTCTTCGTAGATAAGAACATAATTAATTAGATGTATTTCTATTGCATACATCTACATAGGCGTGCGCACGGCCCAGGCCGGACCTAATGTGTCAACTTGGCGGTCGGGCCGCGCTGGACTCCAATTCCTTTAGACCCGGCCTGGACCGAGAGCATTTTCACTTTAAACTTAACTTTAAATTAGTCTTTAAATTAAAATTCACTGTCAGTAGTGCGTTTTTACGCAAAGGCACACTTCACCCGGAGCTGTGCAAATAATTTATAATTTATCTTTTATTTAAATGAAACGAAACTTAGCTCTATAGGGGCCTATGACAGCGGAAAGCGTCGCGTATTAAAATCGCGTTTTAGGCCATAAAAGTTAGTGCATCAACCGAAAAATGTTTCGCCTACGGCGAAATTGCTTCCGGCGGCTGGGGCTTTGCCCCAGACCCCAGACCCCAGATGTACCACGCCACCTTGTGCCGGGTCTAATGTTAGACGCTGGCACGCCTATGTTCAGCTATGATAATGATAATAAAATTGCTGCAGCCATTTAAACCTGAGGCGGAAGATGTCTTCAATGCGGTAAATCCGATGTTTGACCAGTGCAGTAATTCGCCTGTAAAAAGAAACAACACGCTCCAAGCGGACAAAACGAGAAGCGCTAGGATGAGGTCGTTGCCAAGATTCGCGGCGCTAGGAATGTTACACATCTTCACTTACCACGTTCTAGCCGTTATTTTATTGATTTTTATGGTTTAACTTGTATGACAATATTTAGTTCACATATCAATTATTGTTGTAAAGATGGTTTCAAAATAATAAACGTAATAGTTAACTTGTTATGACAATTCACGCATCGGAGATGGACGGCTCTAGAATTTTTTTTTTGTTTCCTCAGACTCAATTGGCAAAAAACTAATGATCGGATGTGTTCGAGAGTTCTCCAAACATACGTAGCAGCCTTTGTAGACAATAACAAAATAAACTTTCTAGATAGAAAGTGCACTAAACGCGAATTCGTAGCATGCACTAAAATGCAAAGTGCGAATTTTCACGGCCCAACCGTACGCCGAGACTACATATCCAAGGTTATATTTGTAAAACAAATCGTTATTTATGGATGTTTATCGTATATGAATGGCTCACGGATCTTTTACATTGGTACAGGCTTTCATATATCGATGGTTAAGAACCAGGACCTTCTATCTACCACTTTCTGCAAAAATGAGATTTTGGTTGCTAGAGCTAGTTTAATTTAAATGTGATTTTTCCTGGCAGGAACTTCTATCTTTTGAACAGATTTTAACAATGAAAAAGGGATTGCAGCGCTACCTTCTATCTGTTTGTGGAACTGATTTGAAGGCAGTACCTTCTATCTGACACAGATGGCTCTTGCGGTACATGTGTTGACAGTGACACTGACAGTTCGCGCGCTTTGCAGCTTCTGTCAAGCGTCATCGTAGTGTTATAGCTACATTTTCCTTTCGTTATTCGTTTTAATAAGTGATTGCTGAGTACAAGTTACAAGAACTTAAGAATTCGGTAAGTAAATAAGTTAAATAACTAATACGTTTCATGATTGTTACATACATAAACTTAGAGTGTCACTACAAAGTAAGGTGACACGACAAGATAAGCTACGCATATCCAGGCTACAATTTCATCTCTACTTTTTCATTCTAGGGATGGACTGTACAGAATCTGATTTTGAAGACAACGATTTGTCTGAAATTGACATCTACTCAGAGGATGAAATATGTGATCTTATTGAATCGAGTACAAATAAATCAATTGGTAAGTGAAAATCCACATTATTTATGTGAGCTAGCTAGGCCTAGACCCTACTAGGCCTAGCTAGCCTGTGGCTAAAACCAAGGGAAAAGTAAAAATACTATGCCATAAGCCTAGACTCTTCAGATTTTGACCTAGGTCCTAAGCAAGCATGTACCTAACTTCTGGCATATCTTTAGTAGGCTAGGCCTTGAGCCCATGAATATGGTAATCCCATTCCTACATTATCTACCCAGAGAGCTAGTGCTAATGGACTGGTATTGTGTTTTTTGTGTAGGTAACAAAAAACGTAAATGTTTAAATGAAGGAAAGACCACCACCTTAGGCCCAAGAACATCTACACCGATGCAGGAGCCTGACCCCAATTGGGTAAAACTCCTAGAAGAGGCTGTTATTGTGATAGCTGATGCAGACGGCACACAATCAGAGTCGGGGCCTTCTGAGCAGCAAGATAAACCTCAAGAAAATGTTTTAAGTGGTATGTGTCTACATGCTAACATTTTTTTCATTTAGGGCTACCCAATATGCACGTTAAAATCGCGGGGGGGAGGGGGGGGGGGGACATATGAACCAATTTGAAACTTTATAACATTGCTATGAATTATGTTTATATTGTATGTATTTTTTCGTCATTGCAGAAAGAGCTACAGACATTTCTGTAGAAGAACCTGTTCCGGTACCTGGTGACAATGAAGCTGCTGCTGGGGAAGACAGTGAACCTGCTGCTGGGGAAGACAATGAAGCTGCTGCTGGGGAGGTCAATGAAGCGGCTGCTGGGAAGGTAATTGGTCGAAAGAGGAGAGCAGACCCAAATCAATGGAAAAAAAATAAAAATAAAAAGTTAAGAGAGTCAGGAAAGGCATTTCTTGGTTACAGCAAACCAAAGGGACAAAAATCAGAACATAATAAAGAGAGAGAATCAAGAAAAATGGGTCAAACTTGCACGAGCCCTGCATGTCAGAAATCCAAGGTTCGCTTTTGTCAAGACTTTTTAGAAACTGATCGACGAGAGATATTTGAAAAGTTTTGGAGCAAGATGACCTGGGATCAGCGCAAAACGTTTGTTACTTCTCATGTGGACTACCAGGAAACTAAAAAGAAAACGGGGTCTGGAGATGAATCGAGGAGGAAAGGTTCCTACTACTATTCTCTTCACCTTGGTGATGAGCGCAAGAGTGTTTGTAGAACGATGTTTATGAACACTCTTGACCTTGGCCAATGGTCAGTTCAAACATGGGCCAAGGAAAGCCATGGGATGAGTGTATCTGCTGAGAGTGTGAACTCTTCTCTGAGGGAAACCGCAAGAGGTAGGAACTCGTTCCAAGTACTGCGAGAATTCGCTAGCGAGTTTCTCGAATCTCTACCGAAGTTACCCTCTCACTATTGTCGAAGGGACACTTCCAAGCTCTACTTGGAACCAGGAATGTTTCAGTCCAAAACTGACTTGTACAATGAATATGTACGTAAGTGCAATGAGTCATCTGTGAAGTCTTTAAGCCGATTCACCTTAGATGAAATGGTGACTGATGCAAAAATTTCTATTTTCTTTCCCAAGAAAGATCAGTGCGACACTTGTTGCCAACACACAGTTGGTAATTTAAGTGAAACTGAATGGCTCAACCATGTCAGTAAAAAGAACAGAGCCAGACAGGAAAAGGAAAGCGACAAAATGAAGGCTTTGAATGGTGAATGCCATGTCTTCACAATGGACCTGCAGGCAGTTCAACTCGCTCCAAATCTTAAAGCAAGTGCCCTCTATTATAAAACCAAGCTGTGTGTACACAATTTTACTGTGTTTAACCTGTCTAATAAACACACAACAAATTTTATTTGGAATGAGGCAGAGGCTGAACTGGTTGCCAGTTCATTTGCTTCGTGTGTCATCAATTATTTGAGTGACCACCACTCGGAAAATGAACTGCCCATCATCTTGTACAGCGACGGCTGTACGTATCAAAACAGAAACTCAATCATGTCGAACGCACTGCTACATTATGCTGTTAATAACAACGTAATTATCATGCAAAAATATCTTGAGAAGGGCCACACTCAAATGGAGTGCGACTCGGTCCATGCAGCGCTGGAAAAAAAGCTTAAAAACCGCGAGATATACCTGCCAACCGACTATGTTGCAATAAGCAATGAAGCAAGGAGGCAAACGCATGCAGTTGGACCCTATAACACCAAGTACCTAACTTACGACTTTTTCAACGATTTCAGCTCTAAAGCCAGCATGGCCTACGAGTCGATTCGACCTGGTAGGGTCGCACGAGATCCTACTGTAACTGACATTCGCGCTATTCGGTACAACCCCCATGGCACCGTTGAGGTAAAGCTTAACTTCGACGAAGAGTGGCAAGCACTTCCAAGGCGACCTAAGGCTCTAGACAGGGGACACGTGTTTCCTTCACTCTACAACCAGAGGTTGAAGATTCCAGCCCGAAAGTGGGAGCACCTACAGCAGTTAAAAACTGTGTTACCAGAGCACTGTCACAGTTTTTATGACAATCTTCCTAAAGAATAAAACGTTCTAAGACAATAGAGTCGTGTGCTCTAACCCCACTCTGTTAGATTTACTAAGTTACTATTTAATTGTTTGTTAATTAATTGACTCTGAAAAATGTACATAAATTGATTGCCATGCCATAGAACCTCACGTTTAAGAAAACCTCTTAAACTGCTTTGAGTAGGTACTTGACTGGTTAATTCCATTGCTATTAGTTATATTTTTTATGTATACATTTATCAAATTGTTTTCTAATATGATTGATTAAAATTAATAATTGTATGAAAAATGTAAATAATTGTAACAGTTATGTAGGATTTACTTGAAATAATTGTATTTTGATGTAGGTTCTATCACAGCACATTAAACTGTTTTAAAGGCAATACCTCCTATCTGTTTGATTTACCATGCCAATACCTCCTATCTGTCATAGAAATTACAATAATCAATTAAACAATGATTCGTCAAATATCTAATTAGATAATACATTTTAATGATGGAAACATTCATTAGTTTCAACATCCCATATGCATTGCTTAAAATATAAAGTTTTTTGTGTGCCCTGAAAAATTATGTATTTGGTAGATAGAAGGTCCTGGTTCTTAACCATCGATATGTAGATATCGACAGTACTGGCAGCTTAGATTTTAATATAATTAATAAAAAGTGTTGTTACGCATATAGTATCCACCGACCTCATCGTAGCTGCCATCACTCACTTCTCGCGGCGACAGTAACGCTATCTCTTGACAATTTTATAGGCGTTATAGATAAACACAGGTATAAACCTATCAGAGTGGTAAATATCAGCGTGAAGTCGGTCCGCTCATAGTAGAAACGAAACGTTTAGAGCTAATGGCCCATGTTTGTGTATTGAACCATTTTAATCGGCTTGTAAACCAAGATTTACTAGATAAACACGGTTGCCAATTGTATAATAACGGAAGTCGAAAGAAGAATGTCACCCTTTGAAAGAAAAACAATTGCAAGGAAATGACAACAGCGCGCTACCTGTTGGGCCTTTAAACCCTACAAACATTGGTAATTAGCGGTCTTTACACGTACACTCTTGCGCGCACGCTTGCGTTTCGCGTTCTTCCGCGAAGGAAAGACCGCGCGCAAAACCGTGGGTTGGAGCGCCGCGCAAGAGTGTGGTGTCTAAAACTGCATCACACTCTTGCGCGCACGCTCCGCAGGGACACGAAAGCGCGCGTTCAAGAGTGTGCGTGTAAATGCCAATCCCTTCGGCTTTACTACACTTTTGCGTGGCGCGTGGAGTATTCGGAGTGTTCAGATGATTCACGACGTTCTTTCCCTTGCAAGCTAGCTTTTACACGGTCAGTTTTACCTGCACTCTTGCGCGCGCGCAACCCTCAGATGATTCGCGACGTTCTTTCCCTTGCAAGCTTGCTTTTACACGGTCAGTTTTACCTGCAGGAAAGAACGCGTGACAACGAATCCCGCGCGCAAGAGTGTACGTGTAAAAGCCGCTAATAGCTATAAACGTTTCGTTCTTTCTACTGTGAGCGCGGTAGCCTGTTGTGTATAGTGGTGACACAGGACGCTTTTTAACCTTAGCGCTAAGTGTTCGTGCCAGTGGTGTAGTGCCAAATTTACCAGTACGTATACGCTTCAGGAAGCTGGAGGGACACATCTTTCCTGTCATAAAAAACATGGAGGTCTTGGGGGGCTCTTCTTGGGGGGCTCGGCGCCGCAGGCGATTAAAAAAAATCAGTCTTTTAGAGTGTGATTGGCTGTTGATTTAAGCACGTTCTGAACTGCAGATATAATTATATATATGATATTGTAAATTAGATATCGCAACATTTTTTACCAAGCGGTACAACTGTATCCCGCTTGGTGTATTGGCGGGACGCGGGACTTAAAATTGAATAATCGGGACAGTCACGCCGAAAGTGAGACATATGGCAACCCTATCCCAGACCGAGGGCTGGTCTTAGAGGATTTGAGACCTTGTGCCAATTAAATGCCAGTACCAGAGAGCACAATTTTACCAACGGAGAAAGCTGACAATAATTGCGTATAATGTGTCAATCATTCGAGGCATGTTACAAGTTACAACCGTATCATGCGTATCACGCGTATCATAACCAAAACCAGTGTGCATTACGAAAGTATTTTGGCCGGAGCAGTTTGTATACGGCCATACGCCCGTATACGCACCACTACACCACTGGTTCGTGCTCTCAGGAACAACTTTATGCATCTGAAATTTTACACGCTTGTAGTTGAAATGTAAACAAAGATTTCTATGCGTGTATATTTTGATCAACATTTTTTCACACATCGTCAAACACCAAGTGCTAGAAACGACTGTAAGTCCTGTGCAGCCTTAAACATGTGCATGAATTACTCTGTGGGCACAAATTACGATGCTCCGGGTACCAATACTGAATGAAAATTGATAAATAAATACAAATTCTGTTACTGCATCGCTAAAGGGTATCTGAACGTGTATTTCGCCCTCCATAAGAGGAACCGGAACTGTATTCCGGTGCGTTCCGCGCAAACAAGCGCTGTTTTCTCTGCACCGGAAATATTTGATTTGTGAAAGTATAGTAAGATCTAGCGATGATTGTGAATCCGTTTTCCTGCCCTTATTTTTGTTGTAAACACTTTTGTTCACCTGGGGCCGGATTCACAAAAAATCTTATCTTGGCCCGGTCTAACTTTAGGACACTAGATTATGGCACGCCATTGGCTGATTCGGACCTGCACATACCGTCGACTCAACGTCGCTAAGAAACCCTAGGAAATAACAAACACTTCAGACCAAAATTTAGGCCCTGTCTGAGTTGGTCTTGTCTTTTTTCAAAGATGGTGGCAATGCGCCTATGACTTCAAAGTGCGAACATAAATAAATATCGTTTACTTACCTTGACTGTTTTAAAAGTGTGGAGGTATGAGGAAAAAAACACTAAACTTTAAAACACCGCCTTGCAATATTTCAAGTTCACTGTGATTTCCACGAAATTAGCCTTTAATTGGGCTGTGTAGTAGGCCTACCATGGATTTATAATAGGACATACGGTAGAGTAGTCTTAGGACCTGTCCTAAGTTAAGAGTTTTTGTGAATCCGGCCCTTGCATTTTTACCAATCTGTGTGTGATTGTGAGTGTACGATAAAACAGCTGTTTTCTTTTTTTTTAATATTAAGCGTTCTTGGAATCTCAGGTACACATTAGTTATATAGCAAACACTTGAATATACTTAAATACTAAATATAATATGTACTTACTTCAGGTTTAGTATATTTGTTTTCTGATAGAATCATTGCTATCTGCTCGTAAAAGAAAAAAATATAGTTTCTGTTTCTGTGAGCCATGCAGTAAAAGTAGATGCATGTTATATTTAAGAAAGTGTGAAGAAACCTGTTTATACCACGTTTCAAAATTTGCGGATGTTCATTTAAATATCCTGGGGTGATTTATTTGATGCTTCCATTTTCGAGGCTGGTTTTAGCTAAGTTGCGAACTTGCGATCTCACTATTTGAGCGAACAGGATCCTTTGACATGTCAATTTGGACCTATAGTCGAATGTCGTTTAGCATAACTTCTTGAGCATCCATAACCCTTCCCAAACTTCTCTACACTGTCTACACACTGCGCAACTGGGCACTATCAGAAATATATATGCATTTGAAATAGATTTGTATTTTGTATCGCAAAATTCATCTTCTAAAGTATTTTGTTTTACTTGACTAGCCAAACAAAATAACTATGAAAGTTCAATAATGTTTGATCATGATTGTGCACCCAAAATGTTCTCGTCTAATCGAAAACGGTTGCTTTTTGCGAAACCAAAATCCAAAATGGCATTCCCGTGCAGATATTTTTAGTTTGACTTATAGTTTGAAGCTCCATCGCCTAGTTTTGTGACCACCGCCCAGCACAACGAATATAACGGTTTCCGAGCTAAAATTCTGGCTTGGATATGGACGTTGTGTCATTTTTTCGTCTTTATACTGCCAAGATGCCAGCCTAAAAACATTAATTACGGAATTCCGGTTTTAATTTGTTTTAAATTAAAACTAACCTTGGGGATTTTAATAATGTGTAACAGTTCTGTACACAACAACGAAATCAACACTTGACAAAAGTTTTGAATTTGTAAAGTTTACCGCCATGTCGTAAAACATTATTCAGTTTTTATTCACGGCAGTTAATTTTGCTTTTTTAGTGTTTCACTAATATGATTCGAACTTAAGTTCCATTGAAGTTAGATGCAGATAGTATGCGTAGTGAATGGCTTGCATGAGTAGACGTCATACTTAACGCTTTCTGCAGTATAGATGTGTGTGCACACGTGATCACCTCAATGTCAAAAGCAGCCTGCCAAGTTGTCCTAGACTCTAAGGGCCAAATGCATAGTCGTTCCTCACGTGCTCCTTAACTCAGCCTTTCCTCGGACTTGCTCAACCACCAATCACAGTGCAGCATTGCTATGTGGACTGCTTTGTGATTGGGCGAGCCTGAGGAAAGGCTGAGTTAAGGAGCACGTGAGGAACGATAACGACTATGCATTTGGCCATAAGTGGCGTCACAATCTAGCCATACCGTGGAATCATACACTTCGATTCGATATCAAGCCTGGCAAATCGTCCGGTCACCAATGAAAATGCTCGTTTCGCTCGCTTCTCGGTATAGTAGGGCCATTCAGATCCGTCTGAAGGTGAATAGCTGGGTGCAAGCAAAGATTAAACAATAGTGTCTAATCTTTGGTGCAAGCAGCGCGCCTTGCGACGGCGAGATGCAGTTCACAGTTACGCTCGGTTCTGGGAACGAAGAGAGGGCGGACACGTTCATTTTACGTTTTCGAAGGAAGGATGTGCGAGTTAGGAAGAAAATGAGTAAACATAGGTCTCAGGCCGAGTCGACCACTAACCTCGTATATCACGGTCGATAGCCTTGGACCATCTGAACAAAATATGCGCTCAGCTCTTCCACTTCCATTCTCAGCCACATCGCTACCAGACGCGACGCTGGTTTGATACTGATGACCGGCAATCCTGAGACTAAAGGCTATCTATCTATCTATCTATCCATCTATCCATCTATTCATCTATCTATCTATCTATCTATCCATCTATCTATCTATCTATCTATCTATCTATCTATCTATCTATCTATCTATCTATCTATCTATCTATCTATCTATCTATCTATCTATCTATCTATCTATCTATCTATCTATCTATCTATCTATCTATCTATCTATCTATCTATCTATCTATCTATCTATCTATCTATCTATCTATCTATCTATCTATCTATCTATCTATCTATCTATCTATCTATCTATCTATCTATCTATCTATCTATCTATCCCCCAAATGCCCCGTTTCGAAAATGAACAATCCATTTTGGTATCATTTAAAAGTGCGTTTCAATACCTTTCTGTACATGTTCATTTCATTGACGACACATTTACCGGGACGTACCGGTAAGCTTTTGAACGTGCGAGAATGCAACTTTTTGGTTTTCGATTGGCTTTGAAATCTGGATTTTACGATTTTTGTACGTTATTTACGCGTCACACTCGAACGGCCCTGCCTGTCGAACCAAACGAGATATAACATTACTTTTTGTTTCGTTACCATCGGTTACCATTTGGGTATCTTCGAGTGTCGACGCGTTTCTCCCCTGTGGGAATACGTCGACCTCATCACCTGTCGCCTTCTGCGGATACGTCAGGTGACTTTCCGACAACGTTTAACCCTATTTTCGTGTCCCGGTGATTCACGGTCTGCGAATCTGAGCAACTACCTGAACGTACTCGCCATTTCAACGATACTCCGGACCCTGCACAATGACGACCATCCACCGTTTCTGGACATTTTTCAACACAGACTAAATTACAGGTTGAATATAGAATATTTAAATGCAGTGCGTACGAACACTTTGGATATGTTCCACGCACTGTGGCAACACAAACACGTGCTTTGTTAAGTCTGAATGATCTTTCCTTGTTTTATCCATTTTATTTGTCCTGCTTCATAAAATTTAACACGTTGTTTTCGTACCAAATATTTTAAACCCTTTAAT
Organism: Isoperla grammatica; assembly: GCA_945910005.1. NCBI lineage: Eukaryota > Metazoa > Arthropoda > Insecta > Plecoptera > Perlodidae > Isoperla > Isoperla grammatica. Next base: position 866,054 of record OX246746.1, on the reverse strand, counting down.
TTTACACCTTGTTTTTGTACCTAATGTTTTGAAACTAATTTGTGTATGCACCTGCTGAATTGTACTCGTTAACTGATATGTAATTATTTGTATTTGTGAACCAACTTGTTCGAATAAATCAATCAATCAATCTATCTATCTATCTATCTATCTATCTATCTATCTATCTATGTATGCACCTGCTGAATTGTACTTGTTAACTAATATGTAATTTTTTGTATTTGTGAACCAACTTGTTCGAATAAATCAATCAATCTATCTATCTATCTATCTATCTATCTATCTATCTATCTATCTATCTATCTATCTATCTATCTATCTATCTATCTATCTATCTATCTATCTATCTATCTATCTATCTATCTATCTATCTATCTATCTATCTATCTATCTATCTATCTATCTATCTATCTATCTATCTATCTATCTATCTATCTACAATTTGATCTATATTGACAATATATATTGACAAGTTAAGAATGCATTCAAATAATCTAATTTAACGAAGCACGTTTTAATAATTTGAATGCTAAGCTCCAGCTCTAAATCCCAATTAATAGTGATTTGGAAAGTTATGTAGAACAGGATTTGTGAACATGTCGTGAAAGAATTCTCGAATAGAATGCACTTTCCAGAAGACGGTTTACTGTGATTGTTGTATAGCCTAATTGTAACTAACAAAGCGTCAATCTTCGAGCATGCATTGGGGTGACAGATCCACAAGCGCACTGAACACTCCATCACTCACTGCAGTGTGTGCATCACAATCATCATGGTAATATTACCTGTAATATTTCACTTGGTCACATTGAAACATTCGGTAATTTTACAAAAAAACATAATGATCCTACTTAGTCGAGTGGGATACTATCTAATGTAGTAAAGTAGTTATCTCCCTTACGAGACATATTTTAAATTAATTACGAGCAATATATTGTTCAAATGAAAAAGTAGCTTTTAATGGACCAAGGAACTGTGGGAAAATGGAAAAACTCTACATTCTACATGTGGTTAGTCGTTTCGAAGGATGTTTTCGTTGTCTATAATTGGTATTGATACATTTTCAAATTTAGCGCTAAATGCCTCTGCCAAACTTACTAGTGTTTTTCCTTGCCGAAACCCTACACTTGCAAAGATTACGTTAGATTTTATTTCAATGGCCACATCTATAAAACTTGACTTTAGTTAAGTATTCAATTCCAGTAGGCTTACAATTTAGTTTTTCAAGCTTTAATTCGTCATTATTTTTACAATCTGTGCATAATATGTATCTATAAAATACTATATACTAGTAGGCCTAATGTAATCGTATAATGGTACAATAATGTAAAGATGTTATCCATTATCCTGCTTTATACGATATAATAGCAAATAAGAGAACAAATCGTAAATTGCCGTCCTAGGTAATTACTATAGTAACATTACCAATTTCAATGTGACCGGTAATTTTGCATCTCTAAACACAATAATACTACTGTACTAAAACTACTATTTACTACTACTACTTTTGAAAATTCACAATGAAATCATTAAGTAAAACACGAGAAATCCACTTCGGAGCTGTATCGACATTCACTTGAAAAAACGTGTGCTGTATTGTAAAGGTGGTCTCAAATAATCTTTAAAAAAACGACTAAAAATGTGTTACGTTTGTAGATTATTGAAATTATCTAATTTTTGTAGTAAAAACAATAGATTTTTTTTAGAATATCTGCTTTAAAATCGGAACACTCGAACACTATTTTCCCAAACGAGTGTTTTAGTTTTATCGGAGTGCGAATTGTGCACGGGTTGTTGTCATCTCCTCCGTGTTGACCCCCTAGGCCAAGGCGATCTCGTTACAACTGCCACCAAATATTGTGCACTGCAAATCAGTTCATGTAATTTCTAATGGCCGGTATTATACAACAACAAATGACAAAGTTATTATTTTTAGCAATTAGGCCATTTGGTGGATTTCCAAGGAGGAGAGATACGTTTTTTTGGCGTTTTAGTTTTTTAGATGCTAAATCGGTGAACATATATTTTTGAAAGCGCTTTAAAATGCTAATTTTGCAAAGAATACGGTGTTCCAATTCCTATTGAGTACCCTTTAATTAAGAAGTTACAACTTACAATTGAATTTATTTTAATTGTCTGCACATAATTTTCCATTAGAAGTACAAGAAACCCCCCTCATATTCAAAGTGTTGATGAAAAGAAAAATACATGTTTAAAACAGGAAATATAAAATAATTCATGCTAAATTTAGATAAAATTTACGCTAAACAACTTATCTCTAGTTATATTCAACGGATACGTCGTTTTTCATACATTGATCTAGCCCACGATCATTTGTAAGCGGGTGCATGATAGATCAATCACATGTACCATTGTGCGCATGTGTGCGGACACTCCAGCTCCAGCCAATCATCAGCGTCTTCCCCTGAGGAGCTGGAAACTAATATTGTTTTACTGTTGGGCCCAACGTGTCGTTCCTATGATTGAATACGGATGTTTGAGGACAGTTGTCGGCTCTACCTATGTCTAGCTGGGTGGATAATAATAATAATAATAATAATAATTTTTTTTTTTTTTTTTTTTTATTATAACAGTTATCATTTAAACAAAAGCACACAACATTTTTACACCTTTATAAAATCCACAAAGCCCTTGAAAGGGCTTATCTGTGGCATAAACAAGAAAAGTACACTCAAATAATTAAACCGTAATGGCAGATAACCAAAAAGTCAAATAATATACAAAAAAAAAACAACTGAACGACAAAAACTGAAAATCAAACATATATAAAGAGAAAAAATATGAGATGGGTACAATATAAATAAAAACACAGAATAAATTAGTTGGAACACGCAATACAAATACCCAATTACTCTAACGTTAAATTTAACAAAATCCACTCTTTTAATGCAAACTTAACTAAACTAAGGCTATTTAAATCACATAAATTTGATGTCAACTTGTTGAATTCATAAGGGATTATAAATTTTAAAGTTCTCATTCCGTACTTGTTTATATAGGAGGGCACTAAATATCTATTTCTATGACGGAGATTCACACTACTGATATCATTTAAAACTTGATATTTATCACTGAAATAATAAGCAAGCAGCAATCTAAAAGTAAGTAAAAACGAGATTGGGAGCACACCAGAAAGTTGATACCGCTGTATAATAGAAAGGCTTAGATGGGGTGTTATAGATTTAATAATTCGATTCTGCAATGCCATTAGAGATTTTAAATGGCATTTTGATGCACGCCCCCATAAAAATAGACCATACAACAAAAGCGATTCTACTATTGCACAGTAAACTGTCTTTAAAATACTAAAGGGTAGTAGATATTTTAAATTAAAAAGTTGGAATGCTGCAGAACGCAACCTCCTACAAAGGCTTTCAATATGGAACCTCCAGGTCAAAAATTTATCGATCGTCAATCCTAAATAGACATGTTTCAACAATTTCAATTTTTTCAAGGCAACCTATACAGTTTTGACCTTTTTGTAATCCGTGGAGGCAATCATATGAATGATACACGATATTAATAGGCATTAATTTAAATTTATTGTTGGGTGAACACAGATGCATAACTTTCGTTTTACTAGAATTAATGATCAAATTAAAATCGTGTGTCCAACAAAGGACGTTAATAAAATCTTGTTGTAATAACTGTTCTGCTACTTTAAACACCCTGTGCGCTATAACCAATACAGTGTCATCCGCGTACATGAAAATCTTACAATGAACAACACATTTGAACATATTATTAACGTATATTAAGTATAAGATTGGTCCCAAAATAGAGTCTTGCGGCACGCCCGAGATCACCCACTTCCGTTTACTGAATCTATCCCCAACTCTAACTAATACTTGGTGGTTTTCTAAATAGCTCATGAACCATTTTAAAAGTGGTCCTCTGATTCCACAGTTGCGCAAGGCTGAAATTAATTTAGAATGATTTAACGTGTCGAATGCCTTAGTGAAATCAATGAACAATACCATAACATGCATATTATCATCAAGCTTTGAATTTACATGATCAGAAAATTCAAGTAGCAGATCAGTAGTACTTCTCGCTTTTTGAAAACCAAATTGTAAAGGGTTAATAATTCCATACTTAGATAGATATGCTGTTAATTTATCAGCAATGCAACGTTCCATTATCTTTTCAATCGTAGGCAGCAGAGCAATAGGTCTATAATTACTATAGTTAAAATGGTCCCCTTTTTTATAAACAGGCCGCACCACCGAGACTTTTAACTTAGATGGAATATTACCCGTTACAATAGAAAGGTTTACTAATTTTGTTATAACTGGGCTAATTGTATTCTTATCCCATCCAGTCCTGGTTGCTTATTTTCATCAAATTTACTTATGATATTGGAAACCTCCCTCACCGTGATCTCAGGCATGAACATTGACTGTGCCTCACATGCAGCAATATGAGGTGTAGATGTACACACGTCACAGTCATGTTGAATGGAACTTACTTCATTGACAAAAGTTTCAACGAAATTATTAACGATTATGTCCATATTTTCTTTAGTCCCAATGTATCTTTTAATCACCTCATCGACAGATTGTTTCTGCTTTTTACCAAGGATATTATTAATTGACTGCCACGTAGCCAAAATAATAATAATAATAATAATAATAATAATAATAATAATAATAATAATAATAATAATAATAATAATAATAATAACAATAATAATAATAATAATAATAATAATAATAATAATAATAATAATAATAATAATAATAATAATAATAATAATAATAATAATAATAATAATAATAATTGTATAATTAAAAAGAAAAGGACGCCGTGGACTAAGGAAGAGTATGAGGAACTTATGTTTTGTTATTTATTTACTATTGAAACAACGGAAACTGGTATCACAAAAGAATCTTTCAAAATTTGGAAGGAGCGAAACCCAGACGTACGACCAGAATTGGATGCTAATAAACTTGCAAATCAAAGAAGGTATATTGAAAAAAGTAACAAACTTACCCCTTTTGAATTGGATATAATAAAAAGTAATGTACGGGAGTTTATGACAGCACAACTAGACCCCTCAGAAGAGCATGGTGACATAGCAGAAGATGGAAACGAACAAGAAAGATTGGATGAGAGCAACATCATTAATGGCGAGGACAATACAGTAAATACACAGAGCAACACCATATATGATAACAACTTAGTACGACCGGATGATAACTTGTTAGAGGATGAGGATGAGATAACTGTAATTATCCATGAGATCCTTGATAAGTTGGATCTAGTTAGAGACATTGATATGATTGAAAGAAGAAAGCTACCGAAGATCAACAGTAACCGGAAAGCTAATGGTGTTGTACAAACCGTCAATAAAGCCCTTAGCAAAGTAATTGCAGGAAAATCATTAGACTTGAGGCAGCTAAATAATATAATGTATGCATCTGTATTAGTCATAGCAGACCATTTAGAAATTCAAGACCAACAAAATAATGTTTTTAAGAGAGCCACATTGCCAAAATGGAAAGAAAGGATTCAAATTCAAATAGCCGAATGGAGGGCAGACTTGTCTTTATTGAATGAAATAAAATTTGATATTTTAACCAGTAAGCTAGAGCGAAAGAAAATATATTTGTATAAAAAATATAACATATTAAATTATGAAGGTATTGCAGATGTAGAAGAAATGTTAAAGCAAAAGATACTTGCAAAGGCTCAACGAATACGCCGATACGAGAAAAGGACGTTGCAGTACAGACAAAACAAGATGTTTAGAGAAGACACGGGTAGATTCTATAGAGAATTGGGTAAACGGACGATTACAGTTAAGATTCCCCCAGCGAAGGAAGATATTGAACATTTTTGGAAGGGAATATGGGAAAACGAACAAGAGCATAATACGAAAGCTGAATGGATACGTAGATGTGAAAGGGAATGTGAGGACCTTCCTATTATGGAATGGGGGTTAATAACTGCAGAAGAAGTTACTGTCAATGTGAAGAAAACTGCTAATTGGAAATCACCAGGAATAGATGGAATCCAGAATTTTTGGCTTAAAAGGTTTACTTGCACTCATACTATTCTTGCTGATATATTCAACTCAATCATTACCCACCCAGAAGAAGTGCCTCAGTGGCTAACTGAAGGTGTCACCTCTTTGTTACCAAAGACAGAAGAAACTACCCTACCAAAGAACTATAGACCAATCACCTGCCTTCCAACAACTTACAAATTATTATCATCTATCATTACCAAACGTATGGCAAATTTTCTTAATGACAACAAAATATTACCTCTAGAACAGAAAGGATGTTGTACAGGAACATATGGGAGCAAAGATCATTTATTAGTAAGCAAAACAATTATGGAAGATAGTAAAAGGAAGGAGAAAAATCTTAGCATGGCGTGGATAGATTACAAGAAAGCTTACGACAGCGTGCCTCACAGCTGGATTCTTGCCGTGCTTCAGATGTATCATATTAATCCAACATTAGTCAACTTTTGTAAGCAGATGATGAGTCAGTGGAGCACAACAATGAGACTAAACAGTGAACAAGAAACCGTCGTCTCTAACAAAGTTAAAATTAAAAAGGGCATTTTTCAAGGAGACTCTTTATCACCATTACTATTTTGTATGTGTTTGATACCACTAAGTACGGAACTTAATAAGACTGGACTTGGATATACATTAATCAAAGGAAAAGGGAAAATTGAACATCTTCTATATATGGATGATCTTAAATTATTTGCAAAAAATGAAAAGGATATTGAAAAATTGTTAAGTACAGTAAAAATCTTTAGTGATGACATTAAAATGGAATTTGGAATTGAAAAGTGTGCAATAGCAACATTCAAGGCTGGGAAGTTAACATCAAGTAATAATATTGAATTGGACGATCAAACTATTATCCAAGACCTTGGCGATAATTCATATAAATATTTGGGAGTAGAAGAGTCACAAGGAATTCAACACAACACCATGAAAAACAAATTGATTCTTGAATATCGGAAAAGAATAAGATTAATTTTAAAATCCGAATTGAATGCGCGTAACAAAATGTTGGCCATAGGAGCCTATGCAGTACCTGTGTTACACTACAGTTTTGGTATCATAGATTGGAGATTAGAGGAGATTCTTAATATAGATCGTAAAACCAGAAAGCTTCTAACTATGTATGGAATGCATCATCCCCGTGCTGAAACTGAGAGGCTGTACATTTCTAGATCAGAAGGCGGAAGGGGACTCTTAAAGATTGAATCTATGTTTAAAATAGCTATCATCGGATTACGAGCATACCTGGAAAATAAAGAAAATGATAGATATGTTGAGATTATGAATGATTATGATCACGAGAAACCAAACACAACATCCATTACTAAAAGAGCGATCAAATTTCAAGAAGAACTTCAGTGCTCACTTCAACATAACAATCAATCCCTAATAGAACAAATCCGATGTTTGAGAATGAATGTTAAACATCAACTGCAACTTCTTGGTACGGAGAAATGGAAATCCAAAATGATGCATGGACAGTTTCTCCGAAAAATTGAACAAGAAGATTACAGTAAGATGGATACATTCACTTGGCTCAAGCAAGGAGATCTTAAAGGAGAGACTGAAAGCCTTCTGATTGCAGCCCAAGACCAAGCATTGAAAACCAGATATATTGAGAAAAAAATTTATAAGACCCGAACTGATGCTCATTGTCGTCTTTGTAAACAATTTAATGAGACAGTGGACCACATTGTATCAGGTTGCCCAATTTTGGCCAAACATGAGTATATAGAGCGACATAACCGGGTTTGTGCACGTCTGCACTGGGATATATGTCGTTTCTATAATATAGATGTTTGTACTAATTGGTACGAGCATCATCCAATAAGTACAATACATCAAGGCACAATAACATTACTCTGGGATAGTCAAGTCTACACAGATCGATATATTCAGCATAATAAGCCAGACATAATTATTAAAGATCATGAGAATAGCCAATGTATTATGGTGGATGTAGCGGTGCCCTCTGACAATAACATCACAACTAAGGAGGCGCAAAAGAAAACCAAATACAAAGACTTACAAATTGAAACCCAGAGAATGTGGGGGATGCGGACAAAGATAATCCCGATTATAATTGGAGCGACAGGTGCCATCAGCAAAACATTTCAAAATTATTTAGAAGATATACCAGGACAACATAACACAAGGGAACTACAGAAGACAGCCATTCTGGGTACTGCTCGCATTTTGAGAAAGGTTCTATAATATTTTGATATCAGTTTTTATATTGAAGTCTTTATGTTATGTTTATATAATTGTATTATGTAGAATTTATGACATTGCGTGGTCCTGCGATGCGGTGCGGGTGTTTTGGGTTGGCCCGGGTTCGTACCGCGTCGCACCGCAGGGCCACGCGGTGTCATGAATTCAACTATATTTGATTTATGTGTAATATAATAATCTTTGTGATATGTAAAATCTTTTTAAAATGTAATTATTTTTGTAATGTGTAAAATCTTTGTAATGTCATTTTTTATACTGTGTGGTTGCAGCACCTAAGAGGTGAGGATCACCTTTGGTGCTGTAGACTAATAATGTACCTGCCATCTGGTGATGTGATAAATAAAGATAATAATAATAATAATAATAATAATAATAATAATAATAATAATAATAATAATAATAATAATAATAATAATAATAATAATAATAATAATAATAATAATAATAATAATAATAATAATAATAATAATTTTTTTTTTTTTTTTTTTTTATTGAGAGTTATATTGACACAAAAGTATACATAGGACATGTATTGTTATCCCACTAAGCCCTTAGGCTTGACTGTGGGGTTCTCCCCAAAAGAAACAAAATACACAAAAACCACAAATAATTCCATATTAACATAATTAATTTAAAAATGAAAATAAAAAAAATTATTAAAATAATTGTGAAGAAAATGAAGATTTACAAACATTAACATACACATTATAAGCTACCAAAGCAAAGAGAACACAACCGAGACTAAACTTAACTGTGTCAATAATTATTTTTTTTTATATAGAAATCTTTAACTTCTCTTTTAAGTTGACTAAGTGAGGGAAGCGCAGTTATATACAGAGGCAAATCGTTAAAAATACTAGGAATTATTACTTTGAGAGTCCTGGCGCCATGCTTATTGTTATAAGTCGGCACATAATAAAAAGCTGTATTTTGAGAACGCGTTGCGATGGAACGATGGATGGGTGTTTTAAAGTTAGATTTAAAATTGAATTGTATTGCAAGCCTGTACATGTATAATTGATTAACCGGTAACACATCTCCTTTTAAATAAATATTATCTCCGGTCTCATTTTCAACTGAGTTAGTGAACAAACGAATCAGTCGATTCTGTAAGCTTATTAATTTATTCAAATTAGATTGCGACGCGTTACCCCATGCTAAAATACCATACATTAATACGGATTCTGCCAGAGATTGATAAATTGTTTTAAGAACGTTAGCCGGAAACATGCTTTTGATCGAATACATTTGGCTAAGGCATGACCGTAATTTACTGCACATTTTGGCTATATGTGGTGACCAACTAAGTCGGTTGTCAATTATTATTCCTAGGTACATATGGCTATCCACACATTGAACGACCGATTTACAACTACATGCTTCACCATGCAAACAATCATAAGAGTGAGAGATGACCTTAACAACAGAGTGACGATCTTGGTTTAAGGGGTTACATATATGAACAATTTTTGTTTTATCTACGTTAATAACCAGCTTATTATCGTGAGCCCACAATAATAATCTGTTGAAGTCTATTTGTAAATATTGTATGGCAATTGATAAGTTTTTGTGTACAGCTATTATTGCTGTGTCATCTGCATATAAATAGATATTGCATTTACGCATGTAATTGATAATATTGTTCACATAAATCAGGTAGAGAATTGGTCCTAAAATTGAACCCTGAGGTACCCCGGTATTGACAGGTAATTTTTTACTGGTTGTTTTACGAACTTTGACCGATACTTTTCTATCACTTAAATAGCTCTTAAACCATTTAAGCATATTGCCTCTTATTCCTATTTGTTCCAGATTATCTAATAGTATGTTATGGTTGAGAGTATCGAAAGCTTTGCTAAAATCAATAAACATAGCTACAATATGCATATTATCGTCTAGTTTTGAATTAACGAAATCCGTAAATTCTAACAATAAATCTGACGTGCTTCTCCCTTTCTGGAAGCCATATTGTTGATTAGTTATAATGTTGAAATTAGCCAAATATTTTGATAGCGCATTTTCCACACAACGTTCTAATATTTTTTCAATTACTGGCAGTAACGCGATAGGTCTGTAGTTACTATAATCAAGATGATCTCCTTTTTTGTAGATAGGTCTAATTATAGAAATTTTCAACCCTTTATGCACCACACCTTCTTCAATTGATAAGTTTATAAAGTTAGCAATATAGGGGCTTATCTCATCGCACACATTCTGTAAATCTTTCACTCGAATACCGTCAATACCCGGCTGTTTACGTTCCATACTATTGATAATTGCTGCGACTTCCCTTGCTGACACTTCCGGCATATAGAACGATTGATTTTGACCCCTCTCTATATATGGAGTGCAGACCTTTTTGTCACAAGTATGCTGTAATTTAGTCACACCCTCAACAAAAGAGTTCACAAAGCAATCTACAATTTCCGCGTGCGAATTTTTTTGCCCTAAGTATCTGTCAATAATGTCATCGACAGAATCTTTCGGCTTTCTTCCCATTGCATTATTACTAGTTTGCCACGTTTTTTTAATGTCATTTTTATAATGTTCAAATTTATTCTGAAAATAATGTTTTTTTGTTCTTCTTATAAGGCTGTTAACTCTATTCCTTATCTGTTTATACTGTTGGAAATAAAAATCCTTTAAAGGATTTAAAAGATTAGCGCTTTTCCATTTTTGAAAACATTTGTCCCTACATTTAGTCAACTCACGTATCTCGTCTGTTACCCATTCTTGATTTACTCGTTTATTTTTCTTGGTATGGACGTTGACAGTACATGATTCATAAGCTTTGGCAAATATCTCTTCTATGGCATTGTATATGTCAGTACAATTGCGATAATCTCCCAGATCACCCCAGTGAACGGCCTTCAGCATGTTGTATAGTTTTACTTCATCCAAAACAAACTCGGTCTCTGACCGGGTACGATGCATAGGCCTACCTGAGTTCAAGTCCAAAGCTAACATAAGCATATAATGATCACTAACCTTAGTTGTAAACACTGCCGCGTCCACGTCATTGACATTACCTTTAATGTATGCGTGATCAATACATGACTGTGTTAATTTTCCTGCCATAACCTCCTCTCTAGTTGGTTGCGTAATGCACTTCGTGAACCCATGACCTGCCAGTTCATTTTCATATAAATGTACACAATTATCAAAGATATCTAATACATCAATGTTTGTATCTCCGATTATTAAAACATTTTTGTTTTTATTTGATTGAGAATACGACGACAATTCATTTATAAAACTAGTTTTCGCAGCAGTTGGAGATGTTTTAGAAGGAGGCCTATACATCGCTAACATAGACAAGGACACGCCCGTAGGCCATGTGAGCAAACAAGATATACCTTCAAAATATTTAAAACTAGTATCAACATTTATGCATGTAATATCGTTTTTAATAAATAGTGCTAAACCCCCTCCATTGCTGTTATCTCTCGTTTTGCTAAGAGTGTAATAACCATCCAGGGAAAAAGTTGAATTGAAGGTACGTACCTCGACCAATACAAGTACGTCAATAATAATAATAATAATAATAATAATAGTAATAATAATAATAATAATTATAATAATAATAATAATAATAATAATAATAATAATAATAATAATAATAATAATAATAATAATAATAATAATAATAATAATAATAATAATAATAATAATAATAATAATAATAATAATAATAATAATAATAATAATAATAATAATAATAATAATAATAATAATAACGAGCATCATCCAATAAGTACAATAAATCAAGGCTCAATAACATTACTCTGGGATAGTCAAGTCTACACAGATCGATATATTCAGCATAATAAGCCAGACATAATTATTAAAGATCATGAGAATAGACAATGTATTATGGTGGATGTAGCGGTGCCCTCTGACAATAACATCACAACTAAGGAGGCGCAAAAGAAAACCAAATACAAAGACTTACAAATTGAAACCCAGAGAATGTGGGGGATGCGGACAAAGGTAATCCCGATCATAATTGGAGCGACAGGTGCCATCAGCAAAACATTTCAAAATTATTTAGAAGATATACCAGGACAACATAACACAAGGGAACTACAGAAGACAGCCATTCTGGGTACTGCTCGCATTTTGAGAAAGGTTCTATAATATTTTGATATCAGTTTTTATATTGAAGTCTTTATGTTATGTTTATATAATTGTTTAATGTAGAATTTATGACATTGCGTGGTCCTGCGATGCGGTGCGGGTGTTTTGGGTTGGCCCGGGTTCGTACCGCGTCGCACCGCAGGGCCACGCGGTGTCATGAATTCAACTATATTTGATTTATGTGTAATATAATAATCTTTGTGATATGTAAAATCTTTTTAAAATGTAATTATCTTTGTAATGTGTAAAAACTTTGTAATGTCATATTTTGTAATGTGTGGTTGCAGCACCTAAGAGGTGAGGATCACCTTTGGTGCTGTAGACTAATAATGTACCTGCCATCTGGTGATGTGATAAATAAAGATAATAATAATATATATTTTTTTTTTTAATTTATCGCACAAACTTTATTATTATTAGAATACAAAATGAAAAGTACAGAACAACTTGTTCCACAAAGCCATGAGGCTTAAATGTGGATTACACAAAATAAATAACAAGTCAGTGCACAGTAAGATGGAAACAAAATGAAAGTGACGGTAGAATATAATACAACATGGAACTAATAATGAGAACGATTACGATACAAAATATCAAGATAGAAGACAGTAACACATATGCATGTTTGACAACTACTTTGAAATCACATGATTTTAATAAAGATAAAATTAAATTTATGAATACAACGATGAAAACCCAACAACTAACGTACAAACAAAGAACTGATATGAGATTAAATACTATTTAAATAAAAATCCTTTAGCCCTCTTTTAATTATGCTAATTGAATTTTGAATTTAATATATAATATATAATAATAATATATAATAATATAATAATATGATAATAATAATAATAATAATAATAATAATAATAATAATAATAATAATAATAATAATAATAATAATAATAATAATAATAATAAATAATTCATTTATTTCATTCATTTATTTCATTTATTTATTATTCTGTACAATTACACAAGTTTAATAATGAGCAAACGCCTTCATGAGCTGTCTGCTCGCTCGAAGGTTTGCTTTTAATACATTTATAAAATAGTGCACAGTCAACGTTAATCAATACACATTTAGATTTAGACTAAGAATTACAAAAAACATGTTTAATTCTCTATACAAACGAACAGTTGTTGAAATACATTGGTGTAATTATACTAAAATCAATGCTAAAACACTTCTAAAACAATTCCGTATATACATTTAAAAAGTTAAGCGTTCTGCGAATAATTAAATCAAATTAAGATTTGTTAAAAAGTAAGAAAAACAAAAGCCATATTTGATTATCTAGACAGGTAAACAGTAGTTGTAAAATTGTAAAACAATGCTAAAATAATACGAAACTAATCCTAAACAATACTGAAACAATGTTGACCTACATTTAAAAGTTAAGAGTACTACAAATGAAACTACGTTCCCTCTTTAATCGTATGTTCAGCCAGTTTTTTAAAAGTAATGTATTTCATAGAAACAGAGAACTCAGGCATTTGACTAATAATGGTGTTGAACAGTTGTGGCCCTTTATAAGTCAATTGGTTTCTCGTGTTTGTCATTCTAAAGTCCGGTACATTCAATCTCAGCATTCTTGACTTCCTGGTGTTCACACTATTGGTTATAAAATGGTAGTTACTCAAATTCTTAAATACATAATATGTAACAACTTTTAACAAGTAGAGAAGTGACAAAGGAAGAATATTAAACTCTGCGTATATATAATCAACTGATTCAAGCCGATTTATGTTGAAAATTGTTCTTATGACATAGTTTTGTGTTGTACGAAGAGAAATTAGTTTGTAGTCAAATGTTCCACCCCAGTGAATAATACCAAATTGCAGAATAGATTGAAAAAGTGCGAAATATAACTGACGTAAAACATGAATAGGCATTATCTTCTTAAGATGGTAAAAAATGTAGTTAATTGCTCTAAGCTTTATAGATAACATCTGTATGTGCATACTCCAACTTAGGGATGAATCTATGTAGACGCCCAGATATCTAATAGAATCACACATCTCAATACAGCTACATTTACATCCAGTCTCCTTAATACATTTTGAATCATGGTAAACAATCTTGAGATGAGGAATCGTGGCCTGCTCTTTAAAACGAAACAATATATATTTAGTTTTTAAGCTATTGAGAACAAGACCATTTCTGTTTTAAAATAAGAGGATAAAACACGCAAGTCTTGAACAACAAGGATTTCTAAAATTAAATACGACACAGCTGATAAAACTAGAGCAGCATCATCTGCAAACAAAGTAATCTTGGCATAAAGAGGCAGCAGAGAGATGTCATTAATAAAAATCAGGAAAAATATTGGCCCTAACACAGACCCTTGCGGGACACCACGATTAACTGTCATTTTATCACTAAAAGTACCATTTATCTTTACCATTTGTTTTCGTTTACTTAAATATGATTGAAACCAAATACCAATTTTTCCCCTAAGACCGCAGTTTTGAAGTTTTTCTATCAATAAATTGTGAGAGATCATGTCAAATGCCTTACTCAAGTCTAAATACACAGCCATGGTCTTGTGATTTTTCTCCATTGCTTGAGTGATATGTTTTGTATGATTACCTATGGCCATATCGACATTTTTATTTGGCAAGAAACCATATTGATTAGGAGACAAATAATTGATAGATTGTAAAAAGTTTAAAACTTGATTTTTGACACAAACCTCTAAAATTTTCGATAAAGATGGTAAAAGTGAAATTGGACGATAATTGGTCACCATTGTTTTATCACCAGCTTTAAAAACAGGTATAATGACAGCCGTTTTTAAAATGTCTGGCACATAGCCATTGTTGATAGAAAGATTAAACAGGTATTTGAAAATCGGTACAAAAATGTCAATATTATCTTTTATCATACAGATATTAACTCTATCAATCCCGGCACTTGTTTTTCGTTTCATGCTTCTTATGACTTGTACAAGATCAGCTTCAGTTATTGCAGAAACGTGCATGGTTTGGTTAACCCACTGCTTCTTAAAATTCTCCCTCGTTGCGTCCTCACTTCCTGCTTGCTCGCCGCCGCTAGCCGCAATATTAGCAACATTTATAAAATAATCGTTAAAATGGTTTGCTACTCGACTAGGATCATCTTCAGTAAGCGTCTTTTCTCCATCGATTGTTATTTCAGATATTGCTTCGTGCCCTTTGCCTTTCAATATTTTGTTAACGACATGCCAATAGTTCTTGCCTTTATTGACTGCCTTCTCTATTTCTTCCTTGTAGAAGTTTATTTTATCACGCTTTATTTTCATGCTTGCTTCTTTACTAAGTGTTTTATACCTGTATTTCAACAGCTCATCATCTGGGTGGTGTTTTAATGCTTTATATGCAGCTTGTTTATCCAGTGTTATTGCGACTGTTTCAGGAGAAATCCAATCTTTCTGTTTTTTATAGCCTCTCTTCAACCTTAGTTCAACATACGAGTTATCTATAATTAGTTCAAGCTCCTCAAAAAAAACATTAAATGCCTCCTCTACCGAGATCGAGTTAAATAACTTCTCCCAGTTATGTTGACTTAGATTTAGTTGGAAAATATTGTTGTCAACATATTTGATCAGGTTTGTTGTGCTTGGCTCTGTCACATTGTTTTCCACGCTAACTGTAGTTGCCTTGTGGTCTGTGAGACCGCAGTCCAATGTATTACAGATGAACTCAACTTGTTTACAGTTGCGTACAAAGATGTGATCAATACATGTCTCAGTAACATTACTTATCCGGGTGGGCACGTTTATGCACGAGATAAACCCTTCAGAATATAACAAGTCCAAATAAGCGTTTACGTGTACATTGTTGGTATCACTTGTTTGAAGCCTTTCCGTTATGTCTATATTAAGGTCACCCAATAATATACATGGATTTCCTGATTCACTCCCTATTAATTCGCTTAGATCACCAATAAAAGGCTTAATAAGAGCCTGATTACTCCGACGATATAGAGATATTAATGTAAGCTTTCCAAAGCCAATGTTTAAGTATAAAATGATACCTTCAGCTGTATTACAAATAAACGGTTTCCACTTGAACTTATAGCTTTCCTTGACATAGACAGCCACACCTCCTGAGCGCTCGTCAGGTCTTGGTTGCAGTAGCATAGTATAATTAGGAATAACATAAAACTTGCTTTCAGACTCCTTTATCCACACTTCTGTTAAAACGATTACCTTATAAGAACAATTGTTAGACTTTAAAAATGCAATCAAATTATCAAAATTTTTTCTTAAGCTACGAATGTTAATATGAAACACAAACTCTGAATCCAGTAGTCAATCTTGACTACTGGATATAATAATAATAATAATAATAATAATAATAATAATAATAATAATAATAATAATAATAATAATAATAATAATAATAATAATAATAATAATAATATTTTTTTTTTCCCTTTATTATAAGAACCCAGTTAATAACATTCGATACAATCCCACAAAGCTACACACGTAGCTTGTCTGTGGGGATAACAAACAAAACTAAATTAAAGTAATCTAAACTCCAACACCTATTACAACATTAATACATTTCTTAATACTAAATAATTAAATAATAATATAATATAATACAAAATTCAATAACATTTAGCATTCTTCGACTGCTATTAACATAGTGCGATAGTATCACGTAACAAAAACATTTGTAATTCCCTTTTCACAGTACTTATACTATCCAAGTTCCTCAGGTCTTTGGGAAGCTTATTAAAATTAAATGGCACACAATATTCCAAAGCATGCTTGCCGTACTTATTGTCAAACTTAGGTATTTTAAAAAACTCGGCCTCTTTGGCACGAGTATACAAACTATGGTCTATTACGTTTTTAAACATTTCCTGGTAGTAAAACTTCAACACCAATTTATATATAAATAATGTATTAACAGGAAGGACAACACACAATCTATATAACCCACTTATTGTAAAACATAAATCATTTGGTTTATTATACGATATTAACCTAAGCATTCTGTTCTGTTCAGAAAACGCGTTTTACTTTGGAATTCTATCTGCTGCGCTAATAGCTGATTTAATTACACTTAATATTGTGTTCATCAAATAATAGAGCTATAAGTAGTACCCACGTCCATGATGACATCAAATCTTGGATCCAATGTGTCGCACTTTGGCTCTTTGGCTCTTTGGCTGCATACGGTGTTCGAACCCTCGTCCCTGGGCCCCTGTGTAGCAGCCAGCTATGATAATAATGGTAAGCCTAAAATAGTAGGCCTACACACTAATGAGTAATTATGTTTAGGGCAGGTTACAAAGGTTATTACTGTTATTATATTGTTATTATTATTATTATTATTATTATTATTATTATTATTTTTATTATTATTATTATTATTATTATTATTATTATTATTATTATTATTATCATTATTATTATTATTATTACTATTATTATTATTATTATTATTATTATTATTATTATTATTATTATTATTTATTACTATGTTTTTAATTTTGAACTACGATGCAATGAAACTAAGGATTTTGCGTGTGATGAAATAACAGTGATTTAAAAGATATTCTTGGTTACTTATGTCACACCGGACATACACGGATTATTTATTTTACACAACAACAGTCATGTTGTCAATGTTTAGGGATAGTTGTTATAACTCCAAAGACACACCCCAAAACAGTAGAAATAGTAATAGCACTCATCGTTTCGAACCAATCAACTACAGCTGTTTATAGACTATTTTGATAATTAATTTTCTTTTCATTCAATTGATCATCAACATACACATTAGAGTATCAGTACGTTGCCGTGCGTTGATGTTTTGGGGGAGCGCAGACTAGAAGCCAAACGGAATAGGAGCCAAAGTTACGAAATCCGAACATTGCCGAAGCTTGAATCGTAGCCAAACCAAAAACATCGAATGTGACTTAGCGAAGCTGCCTGACATCTAGAAGGTTATTTCGCGCGAAGTGCGGTAGGTTTATAACCGACTAATGTTTTTAGTTTGGTTGCGTCGAACACCGGTAAAGCTCGTTTGGCAAAAATTTGGCTTCTATTCCGTTTGACTTGTATTCTATCGTCCTATGTTTTGGATGGATATCGTACATGTATGAATGGGATACCTGTAATAGCGCCACTGCAGCGGCCAGGGCCTGGGGCCCGGTGCGCAAGTTGCAACCGGTTCCCACATACTTTCTGGAATTAGTATATTAGAGTGTTTGGATTGGATAGTTGGGAAGGAATGTCCGAGAGCTAATAGTAGGACTCAATTCCAGCACTCGCCTTTAGGACTGAGGAAAATCTTGGAAAAAACCTTCAGTCAGGACTGCCGGTGGCCGGAATCCAACAGGCGATCCCCCGTATTAGAGTCTCGCGTCACTCTTCTCTGCAACACCTTACTTATATAACTCCACCTGGCATGTGTGTTCCTTTGTCCAGCGGATTCCCATGGGTTTCCGCACTTTGTATGTTCAGATGCGTGACGGTCATTCACGCCGCTCAACTTGCTGGCATGGTATGTGTGTGTGTATACCTGTCGCTTGCAAGCCACATATATATGCGGACACCACTTACCTAAACAAAACAAAAACAAAAAATCAGTGGCATCCGTCGTACGGTCGTACCTGTCCTCCGTGCTGTTTTATATTGTAGTCGACATTTCAATTCCGACCACCGGCAGTCCTGACTGAAGTTTTTTTCCCGAGGTTTTCCTAAGTCGTAAAGGTGAATAATGCTGGGATTGAGTCCCACTAACAGCCCTCGGACATTCCCTCCCAACTATCCGAACACCGTATTATACTATACCTAGTTATTCCCCTGAAGACATGGGGCACATTAGGTAAAGCTGGTGTGCACAGGTATTCCTACGATGTAGGGTGAACAGTATAGCTTTATTTACCTGATGTGCCCGGTGCCCCTGTTCAAGCCCTATACAGGGTGTTCGGATAGTTGTTGGGAAGGAATGTGCTAGGGCTGTCATATTGGGCTCGATCCCGGCATTCGCCTTGTAACTGAGGAAAACTTCGTAAAACTCCTCAGTCAGGATTGTAGCGCCGAGCCACCTTTTATCGATTACAACTTCCAAGTATTCGAGATGTGCATTATGCGGCATGAGAAACCCAGTTACCCCTAGTTCCAGAAGATCGACGTTTCAACCTCTCATAGATCGAGATAAGCTGTATGACGAGACGGGGGGGGGGGGATGAGTCGGACACCTCTAGGCTTCCGACCGTCTGGCAGCGGAAGAGTTCAAACAAGTGCCGGTATTGTTTATGTGTAAGACTACGACACGATGTCACCACTGCTTTATTCACACGGTGTGCAACTGCACGTCTTATATAATATATCACCCGCCCATTTGCAACATGTAACCATGGATATTTTTAGGATGCCGTATTATTACCGAATTTGGACTTTGCCAGATGCAACGTTACTCTTTAATGCCATTAAGAGCCTATTGCCTATTTAGTCTCCTATGAATGTCTATTACCTCTCATTACAAATTAAAGATGGATCAAAGATCATGAAACAAAACAAGTCTTGAAAGAATGTAAAATTTTCACCATGAGCTTGAAGAGAATAATGTAGGCTACAGTTGTACATATGAAAATGAAATGACATTTTTAATTTTTCGTTCATAAAAAAGCAGAGTGAGAAAAACAATTTATTGTCAGCTGTCTGATGTACATCAGGTGACCACAAGGATTCAGCATACTAATTACATAATTTAAATAAAAAAATACATAATAAATACAAGTTGGTTTTAACAATTTCTACCTGTTGTTATACAAATGATTTTGTAACATATTGGCCGAAGCCATAAAGGAATAGTCTTGGTTTGCTAAGAAGCTGTTCAGAAACTAGCTTTGATTCTATTGGAGATGGATGAAAAAAAATCAGATTGCTGGAACTTCTGGTACTCAAACAATAAAAGATATAAGCAGGCACTGCGCTCAGCGCTGGCCAACTGTAGTGACGTCACTGTCTGTCCACCGCCCGGCCCGGTTAGCACTGCGCTCAGCGCTGGCCAACTATAGTGACGTCACTGTCTGTCCACCGCCAGGCCCGGTTAGCACTGCGCTCAGCGCTGGCCAACTGTAGTGACGTCACTGTCTGTCCACCGCCAGGCCCGATTAGAGTTGTCGTGCAACAACTCGGGTAATGCTTCCGTCACGGGTGGGTGAGCGGCAGCCAACCGGTGACCGTGGCTAATTCAAGTACCTGCTCGGGCAGGCCGAGACCGTAAACACGTCATCGATTGATGACGAAAGCATTACCGAAGTTGTTGTACGGCAACTTTAGCACGAGCTCGCCGCCCGCATAGAGGCGCATATACGGTTTGTTTCTGTTGGGAAATCTGGACGGATAGACTTCAGGGATGTTGTAATTACAAGTATGGTATGACATTGTAAGCAGGGGATCGAACCGAAAATATTTTAATTTCGGTTCGGTTTTTGGTTCGGGAGAATCATTTCGGTTCGGTTTTCGGTTCGGTTCGAGCAAATAAAAAATATTCGAACCGGTTTAAACCGGTTCGAACCGGTTCAGCAATGTTTGTATTCGACATTTTAAAAGTGAGGAAATAGCATACAAAAAATCACTATTTTTTTTTTTGTAATACTATATTATCGAATCTCTTACCTTCATGATCACGTTGCAGTCCTGTACCTAGCACGACGACCCATTTGTGGTTGCGTTAAATTTAAAAAGTTACGGAAATCATATTCTTTTTTCCTACCCATATCTACGAAACGGAAGCTGAAACGCGACTGACATAAAAGTAACAGTGCATGGTCATTTGCCACAAAAGTTTGTTTTATGTTCGAGGGTGGGGTTTGCACGTGTTCCGACAGCGGAGTCTCGTCTTAACCCTGTAATTATCAGATTAGTGTCAACGGTCAAGACTCAACATAATATTTATGTAGGCATTTTCGTCTCCAAGGTTCTTGATTTATAACATCCTCCAATTGTTAACAATATGTCAACCAACTATCACGGTGCCGAAGGTTGTTACCATTGTGTATACTTTCCGTTCCTATTATTGCAAATATAAAAGGAACTCAGCCATCCATCGAGTATTGTCATCACCAACCTTTCAAAGGAAGACCTCCCAAATCCCAGTGGAACAAATGGCAGAACTTCAAAAAATAATTTTTCCCTTTGCATTTTTTGTTTTTATATTTTTATTAATATTTTTAAATTAATGTTGGAAACGGGGTCAAGATATATATATATATCTATTACAATTTTGAGATTTTGACGAACGGAGGCTTGTACCGAAAAAAACCGAAAAAAACCGATAACCGAAACCCAAAATATCGGTTTTCGTTTCGGTTTACGGTTTGACCACTTATTCATAACGGGTTTCGGTTCGATTTTCGGTTCGGGAAAAATAACGTTTTTTTCCGGTTTTCGGTTCGAACCGGTTCGATCCCCTGATTGTAAGGGGCAGATGTTACGAAAGATATTCGTATAATTTTAAGGGTTTGATAATGCTAATTATGTTTGTGCAGATCTAAACAAATTCATTATTGAAGTATTTGCATTTCTTTACTGTTGACAAAATGTGCAAGTGGTAAGGGTCGAAGCGTACATTTGACAACATTCTTTATTAAATTTATGTTTGTTGTTTACACAATTACGTACTTTTATGTTTTTTTAGTTTTTACGTTAATTTCATAGCCATCCTTAATAAAGCGATTAAAACATACAAATTAAAAATGTAGAAGGTTTATAGTTTCCACGATTCGCTTTATGAAGCCATTGTTTTTTTATAAAGTTTGGGGGATCAAATTTGATCAGGAAACCCATGAAATAAACTTTGTGGCCTTCAGAATCTAATTGATCATGTATATTGTTGTACTTATAAACACAGCATTTTCTCAATACTAATAACAATTATAATATACACAACAATTTTGCATTGTACGTAATCGTACACATTACATCCTATACCCACGAAATGAACCGAACCAATGATTGTGAGCCCGTCCTACTCGAGTGAATTGCGATGTGCAGGTGGAAGGGTCGAGGACCGTAAACCGCAGCTGACGTGGCAACTATTTCACGCGGCTTTGAAAGAAAGTCCCGTAGTAACCCCACCCCCTTCAGATGGCATGTTTTACTAGTATAATCCTTCAAAAAACATTCTGAAGATCAATATAAAAAATACTTGCTCTAAACTGAGACTAGGGCTTCAAGTATTTTTAAAATAATGTCATTAAGGTTTGATAACTGTACGCCATTATCTTTAAGGAAATCCACGAAGAAGTGCGGCACAGCTGCTCGAGCTGCCTGGGATGTGAGTGATCCGTCACATCCCACTACTTTTCATATGTTGTGGATTTTTTTTTTAGCAAGATCTGGAATGCAGGGTAGTTAATCTTCTCTTGTCTTATTTTTAACCATGGAAGCCTGAGTTGGGCCAGTTTCGAAACAGATCGTAGGGTCCAATATCAAAACTTGCTTCTTCTCAGGTCTGATGACTATAATGTCAACCCTGTTGGTTGAACCACTTCCAGTAATGCAAGTTCTTCGTGGACTTTCCAATGCTTGTGACGAAAACCATCGGCGATTGACCTCCTAACTGCACGATGTCCGTTGTTGCGCAAACGTTCACCCTTAGGGTAGAATCCGAGAACACGTGGAGGGGTTTCATACTCGTTGCAGTGTGATGTCCGTTGTTGCGCAAACGTTCACCCTTAGGGTAGAATCCGAGAACACGTGGAGGGGTTTCATACTCGTTGCAGTGTGATGTCCGTTGTTGCGCAAACGTTCACCCTTAGGGTAGAATCCGAGAACACGTGGAGGGGTTTCATACTCGTTGCAGTGTGATGTCCGTTGTTGCGCAAACGTTCACCCTTAGGGTAGAATCCGAGAACACGTGGAGGGGTTTCATACTCGTTGCAGTGTGATGTCCGTTGTTGCGCAAACGTTCACCCTTAGGGTAGAATCCGAGAACACGTGGAGGGGTTTCATACTCGTTGCAGTGTGATGTCCGTTGTTGCGCAAACGTTCACCCTTAGGGTAGAATCCGAGAACACGTGGAGGGGTTTCATACTCGTTGCAGTGTGATGTCCGTTGTTGCGCAAACGTTCACCCTTAGGGTAGAATCCGAGAACACGTGGAGGGGTTTCATACGACGCTACGGCTGCGAGGTCCAATATCTTTAGAATATATCCATTTATTTGCTCTTGGAGTATCCTGGAATAATTCAACACCGCTCCCTTTATTAGGAAGATGCGTTCTTTGTTGAAATGATTGTTCACCCATAGTGTTCGTAATAACCTCCCAGTGGTATAATCGTCAAGCTTAATAACATCGGTTACCAAGGTTAGAAATGGATCCAGTCATCAAGGTTCCGAATAACATGGAGAATATGATCTTCAACATTAAGCAATTTTTTACATATGTTGAAATTTTGAATGTGAGCTCCCATTTTGCACTCATTATTCCAAGGCCTCTGAATTTCTGTGGAGCATAAATGAAGCTCACTGGCATATCATCAGGAAGGCCAATAATCTCCGCCACTCTGCTTCTAACAATTTTGTCAACATCCTCTACAAAAGACAGGTAGTTTGTTTACAGGGGCACATTGCAATGGATTTATTAAAAATGGCCAAATGATGTATAATGTTTAATTTTTGAACTGGTTTTAGAAGGGGAGATGAAGTTTGTTTTTTTATGTCTTTATTTAAGTTTGTTATAATTTTTCCTCCGTTTACAACAATTTCGCTCTGAAAATCAATTCCAAGGTATCGAATTCTCTCCTCCGGACCAAGTCTGCTGATGCGTGATTACTTGAAACATTATCCAAAACAACCAAAAGAGAAGATAGTTTCCCAGCCACTATATATGTATAGCTTTACTTTTGGATGGGTTTATGTGAAGCCCAATTTGGTTAAATACTCTTATAGCCATAGACATGGTACTATAAATATGACATTTTAATTTTCCAGGGGGGTGGGGGCCCCCCTTGCACTCTTCTCCGAGTACTGTGGTGTAATTTTGTAAATTAACTTTTAAAATATATTTATTTTTATTTTTATCAAAATAATGTGTGATTGTGTGCCGACTTGATATCGTGACAATGAATGGTGCATTTAGGGTAGTTAATGAAATCCTTGGCAAAGCATTAGCTGTAATTTCTGTGCTTTGTGAGAAATCTCGATGTGAATTATTTTTGTTTATAACTATGAAAATTTTATAAAAATGTCCAGCCATGCAGTTTTGTCTGATGTGTGTTGCAGGTGATGGTGGGGACGGGGTTCTAGCAGTTACTATGGAAACAGAGGGATGGGCATGCGTGGTGACCAAGTGGTCAGCAAGTGGTGCCTATTGAGCTTCATCTTGACGAGATATGTCCTGCTTGTGCTGTTCAATCTCAAATCAGGTAATATTACACGACTTATCGGTACCACATTTCAAGAGTGACATTACAAATGTTACCAAGTCGATTCGGGCGAAAAATGTGCTAAAAATATAAATCCGCAAACCATTCTATTTCGTATTATTGTAGGGAAATCCTTCTTACTGCATTGTCATGTGTTACAACGCACTGAAAACCTTAGATGTCTTCCAAATTGCTCTTAGTCATGAATGGCAGAAATATTTTTAACTGTGAGTTTTGCTTCAACAATCAATTTTGACTAAGAACCATTTGGAATGTCACCCTTTATTTATGTGTGTCCACAATATAATTAGTTTTGCTTTCTTTATAAGATAACAATTAAACTCGATAATTAGGTGAATTAATGGTCCGTGTACATTATGTCCCGTGTTCCTTTCATCCGTGTAACTTTCGTCATCTAACGGAACAGTATAATTAATCTTGGTTGTTCCTATTTGGCGTGTTTGTAAGTAGCCCCTCTAACAACTCCCTGCAGTATCCTGTACTAACCATAGTTGGCTAAGTTTGTATAAAACTTGAGTCTGAGAACAAACTTTTAGCTTTCTCTCACTTCGCACTTCGAATAATGTTGTGTTTAAAACACCGAGTTAGTTAATTGGTTTGGTAAATAGTAAACAGAATATTTTTTAAGTTTATATCGATGCCAATCCAATAGTTAGTCTATGCATGATTTGTTACATTACATTGTCACCTCTTTAGACGACAGGTGTAGTGTTCCTCATATTGGTAAGATGCGGGACTCTTCGGGAGGTCGCCGGTTCGATTCCAGCCACCGGCAGTCCCGACCCAAGGTTTTCCTCAGTCGCAAAGGCTGGGATTGAATCCTACTAATAGCCCTCAGATATTGCTTCCTAGCTATCCAAACACCCTAATATACCTAGTTAGTCACCTGAAGAGGGGCACATTAGGTAAAGCTGGTGTGCACCCTATAACGGGTATTCCTACTAAAAATTATTAATTATTATATAGGTGAATCACAGGATACCAATACATATGACATACATAGCACAAACCAACAACTTCTTGTTTAGTATGTTCATTTCTAAGAGCATAATTATCTGTAAATCTTTGGTCAAGAAAGTGGGTAGTGCCCCCTTAACTTTCCTAGCAACCGGAGAGATAACTTCCTTTGAGCATTGTGACGTTGTGCGATATTAGATTCTGAGTTTTGATGGACCTGCCATCAGCTGCGAGCATGGGTCATTATATACCTTAGTACCTCGTAGACATCTTCTAAAATGCCCACGTTTGGCTATTATGCCATCATGCTGGATCTGGTCAACCAGTAGACATGCTTATTTGTCCACCCTCTTCTTGCCTTCGGCATTGCGTCACATCACCTGCCAGTTGTGAACATATCAACAGGTGGCTCCTATCCTGCTCCCCATCTCCACACAGTTTGCAAGTACTGGTCTAGAACACCCCTATTAGGTAAAGATGGTTCTCTAAAAGATCATGCTGCGTTTTAAGCCTGAACTGGGCCGTTCTGAATTTTCAGTGGAAAGTTGTTGGTTGGCCTTTTTGATCTTATGGTATATTCTTGCCATGACTTGTTTCTACACTTCTCCGCCCAGTTCTGCCTGATCTTAGTGGCTGCAGCATTTTTGCTTTCATAGACTCCAAGGTTAAAGGTTTTTGCAGTTGAGACATCCTGGCCCCTCGTTTGGCCAGATAGTCAGCCTTATCATTTCCGTGTATGCTGCAGTGTGATGGTATCCCTTTTAGTGTTATCAGTTTGTTTTTAATTTGTTGTCTTATAATTTGTAGTTTACTCTGTTTTACCTCAAACTCCACTTCTTTCTTGCTGGCTATGGCTTGTATAGCTGTTCTTGAGTCTGTTAGTACGACTGCAGTCCTTTACTTTGTATAGAGCTTTGAATGGTTAACTATTACAGTTGTTTTGTGCTAGTGCATGTTCAATAGTTGTCATAACAATAGTTAACATAACATAGTTATCATAACAATAGTTAGCAAATTAGTGATCATCCACTGATAACTTTTCATTGCTCATCAATTAGCTACCCTCTGTGCACCACCTGAAATACTAGTCCCCTGGTTTGTTTTAACTTATTTGTGAGCTCATATTGCTCATCAGTCATCAGCTCATCACTAGTCATTCTCCCGAGATGGACGTGACTGTCGGAAAGCATCTCCGCTATCAATGTCCTTTATACTTGGTCGACTAATGCTTGATTATGGTGGCTGAATCAGCTTGTTTTCTCTGTGGCTGATGGAGAATACAGGGTAATCTCATCTTTGCTGCACAATCTCTTTGTTTCCCTGGTGTGCTCTTATGGGCATCCTAAATGATAACAAGGGGAGTCTTAGTGATAGTGAGGTTCTTTTCAAAGAATGGCTTTGGTATTCCTTCTGAAATATCGATTAACGGCTGCAACCTGCAAGTATGATCTGTAGGTTTACTGTCTGGTTTTATTACAACATTCATAGTTAAATGAGCTGTACATTTCATCATAAGGTAGTCCTACTCTAGTTCATGAACAATTAATGCTCCAGTTTGCAAGCGTGCTTGAGCCCATTAATATATATTTTAATGTCATGCGACAGGTAGAGTAGGCAATGATATAGTGGCAACTTGCATAGGCTATTTATGGTATTTTATTTCAATTCATCCATTGATTGATATTACAGTGTAAACAGTTACTATTTAGTATTTATAAATGAAAAGTGCATCCCTTAATCATAAAAATGTTATTTTTCCGAATTTAAGTGCCACATATCTGCACAACACTAAATAGTTTTACCAGAGCAACCTGCATTCGAGTAAATTGAGTACTTAATAAGTACCAGTATCCATAACATTGTCATGTACATGTGAATACAATTGAATTGAATTGAACTGTTTGCTCAAATACCATTGCAGTAGCACTCTGGCTTGATTTGTTTTTTTACTGCCTTATAGTTTCGTTGAAATAAAACCTGTGCGTTTATATTATATTTGTGAACATTTTGAGTGGTTCAATAGGAGTATTGTAAACAAAAATTGGAAACACATTTTTAAACATTGTAAAAATTATTTTGGACATTCTTTAAGCGAGCGAAGCGAGCGTTTCCACGAGACTCTTATGGCACTTCGCTCTGTTTTTTTTTTTTTTTTTTTTTTTTACTGTACTAGACTCTTAACGGCCCTTCATTCTGTTTGTTTGTTTTTTTTGTTTTTATGTCCGTCGATAGCGGTCGAACGGAAAGTCCGATCAACTTGAAATTTGCACCATCCACAAGCCTCGATGTGGATTGAAGGTTTATAGTTTTAAGGCTAAATCGTTTGAAAAGTTACAAAGTTACACCATAGTTACTGCAAAATATTTTTCTGAAACAAAATGACGGCAAAATGTGAGATAGCCATATTTTTTTAAAGCTTTTTCCGGTCACGAATATGTTCATTTAATGGCTATCTGATCAATATTGGCAAAGTTACACAAAAGTTACTCGAAAATATTTTTCTGAAAAACAGTAAAAGCAAAATGTGAGGTGGCTATCTTGTAGTACATTTTCATCCGGTCACGAATATACTAATTTAGACGCGATCGAATACGTATTAGAGGCAGAAATTACATTTCTATTGCTTTCAATAACTGTTAGTAACGGTGGCGGACCGCGGCGAAAACATGACAAAGAAAATTCTAAGCAACGCACATGGCACTGCATTCAACAATATCGGGAATTATAATAGCTATGGGAATTAGAAAAATGTTTGCAATGTGCATTCTTGAATTGTTGTTAATTGTTGTTTTTATTAGCTTTGAGATCTTTTCGCCAGAACGTTCGTAGAATATGGACGCGCTAGCTTATCAACCCGTCAAACAGAGCGTTTTCCTAGTAATGAATCAATGATCAATCATAACACTCAATGTTAGTAACTCATCAGTACTTATCTCTTTCAAAGCCACATACCATTCCTCATTATTTTACAATGTTGTGTAATGTTCTTGAGTGAGATGTATAGGCCTATATCACGAGGTTTCAATATTGACAGTAGTTGTTCCCAGTAACCAGGAATCGTTTTTACAAGAAACGGGTCTTGGGCAATGTCTCAACTACCAAGTAGATCATTATTACCTCAAATGCTCAGAAAACTACTTCAGATATGTAAAATACCATGTTTATATGTATGTGGTTTCTACTACCAAATTGGCAACATTTGCTATTGGTAATTATTCAGACAGGTATATTAGACTACAGCTGTCTCATGTCTGCCTTGAGCTTGAAATAAATGACAAACATGCTGCTTTCCACCTTTCAATGTTGAAACATCCTGTTAATTTTAATACAATCTCGTTTTTTCTACAAGATTTCAAAAGTTTTCATTTCTTTTCTTCCTTTCACATACCGGTAGTTAAATGCAATATTTATACATGCTAGAGTATAGTGCAAATCATTATTTTGCTTAATTTTTCCCTGTGTGGTAGCTGGTAAGGAAAAAAAAGCCTAGTAGTGTGCATGCATCCTGAATAGTATGAGTTTTGTTAATGAGTTTGTTTGTTTCAGTTCGGTGCTATCAAGATGCAGTGCACATCACAGCCATCCTCGGTGAATCCGTCGTCTTTAACTGTCACGTCGAGTTCCCAGGCGATCACCCAGTACCCTACGTATTGCAGTGGGAGAAGAAGGTAGGCGAAACGGTAGGCCAGCAACACTCTCTCTCTTTTCTCGTTCACCGTTAAACTACACATGTAATGCAATGCCTGGCTCACAACAGGTACTGAAACGAAAGGCTTAGCCCCTCGAGCTAGCTAAAACACTGCATGCATGATGATGCCTATCACTTTCTTGTTCTCTATCACAACCGACCAAATCTGTGCGAGCAGACATCTGCCGTTGTCTACTCTTGATCCCAGTCTTTTCCGTGACAACTTAGGAGTTTAGACACGGCTGTGAATTCAAGCCTAGAGGTAAATGAAATCTGCCTAGTCGAAAGATTAAGATACGTAGCTTGCAACAGAGTGTGTGATTTTTTTAAATATATATAAAAACAAAAATCATGATTTTATTCATTTAAATCTGATTTGGTTAATTTAAATCAACTTTTTGATTTAAATCTGATTTTGTTGTTTGTATTTAAATCATCAATATTGGTATCTCAAAAATATAATAAAATAAATAAAATGAAAAAAGTTGGCGCACGTGTCACAACTCAATTGTATTTGTAGCTCAAATTCAGAAAAAATACCACTTTAGTGTCGTTGATTTAAATCAACGATTTTTATAAAAAAAATCATATGGCACAAATCTGATCTGATATATCAAATATACCCTGGCTTGCAAGCAGGTGACGAAGTGTGTGCTAGCCCACAATTGATTTATTAGAACATCCCCATTCAAAAACGGTAAAGCATCGTATTGTATAGAACATTGGGGGTTCATTCAGCATGTAATAACGTACCTAGTTTTTACGTCTATGCTAATACAAGCCTTGTAAACCTAGCTTAGTCTAGAGCCAAGCTACTTGTAAAACCTTTGCAGCCCCCCTTATGTTAAGAATGAGTGTTGTGTGTTTGATTGACTTCTTCAGGGAAGAGTTGACTAATACACTCTTTGTCCCTATTACAATTCTTGATTAAATCAATTTTATTTGTGTTAACAATAAGTGTAGGGGTAACTTAAGTAGCCGTCACCTAAAGTGTTCACTCAAGTTATCTGGAATGTCTTCCCCTCTTACCCCCACCAGCGTCCACGCACCGGCCAAGAGAGGCAGTGAAAGAAAGATCTAATCTCTAATAGACCGTGGAGCTGTCAACGATCATCCAATTAAATAAACTAGAGCTGGACCGATTCCGATTCCGATTCTTCATAGAATTGGCAAAACCGCCGATTCCGATTCTTGATTCAATGTTTTCAGATCACTGATTCTTTCAAATTTCGCGCCCAAGAAAATAAATTCCAAAAATGGTCGATAATCGAAAGTCGATATTGTCGTGCGTGTGCACCAATCACGAGTCTACTTCACTAAGTCGATAGATCGATAGTTGACTTCCAGTTGTGGTCGAGACTCGAGGTACCAAAGAACTTGACGGAAAGAAAAAATAATCAGTCGCGAGTCTAGAAGTTCGTGGGAACTAGGAATTTCGCGCCCAGGCCTATAATTTATCTTCCATTTGAAATTGTTTGAAACACTTTGGAAATGTGGAAGTGTTTTCGCGACAGTGATACCCCTTCAACCAGCTCAAAATGTGTTCTAGCCAAGTGTACGTCTCGTGTTTTTCGTGTTTGCCCCGCAAAGAATTGTGTAATCAAAGAAAATGTTCGTGTGCGTCATGTGCTCTTGAAAAAAGTCAGTTGTGCCTAGGCCTAGACCTACATGCCTAGCCCCCCCCCCCCCAGCAGCTCTGCAAGTGTTCCACTTCCATTCCTTCCTTGCAGTGCTAAACGAATCGAACCTAAAACCCATCGTATACGAAATTGAGTGTTTACTAATTAAGTTGAAAGCCGCAATTGATAGGCCTAGGCCTAGGCCTAACCTCCCTAACCTCAAAATCATGCCGCCAGACTGCAACAACAACCAACAGGACTGTGAGCTCGATGGTAGCTGGTAGAACGGTAGCTAGTAAACTACCCATTCTTATGGTCGGTGCACAATAGCCCGGGAAGGAGCTTCCCGTTAGCGTTAACGTTACCGGGCAATGTTAAATTATAGCGAACTTTCCCGTTACCGTTACCGGAGCTCCTTCCCGGGCTATTGTGCACCGACCATTAGGCTCAAACATTTGTAGGCACAAGTTGTGCCTACAAATGTTTGTTTTCAACATATCAATGGCTGCGACATAGATTTAAATTTTTACACTGAACTTTGCTTCTAGCCAATTGAAATAGAAAAATAAAATATGAGTAGGACAATAGGCCCTATTGATCACTGAAATATAGGCTAAAGGTATAAGTAGGCCTAATTGTATTACCATAGTCATTTACTATTTTATTTTTAGAAAAAGGTAAAAAAAGGTAAAAAATAATCGGCATCGGTGAGAATCGGTTTGTAGAATCGGCAAATAACAAAAATCGGAATCGGCATCGGCAAAAAAGTGGAATCGGTCCAGCTCTAAAATAAACCATCTTTCAATACAAATAAATATTAATTATTTTACGTGAGTTGATATTTTCAGTAAAAACTAAATAAATACGAATTTGAACGAAAAATATAGGTTGATTAAAATAAGCAATGTTCTTTGGTGCTAATCTCTCTCTCTCCACTCTAACTTTGTGTATTGAATATCAACCTATTTTTTGGTCCAAATTTGTATTTATATTGTTTTCCTGAAAATATCAACTCACGTAAAATAGTTAATGATAGAATAACATATAATGTAATTAGAATAACTGAATTTATTTGTATTGAAATTTGAAAGATGATTTATTTAATTTGATGATCATTGACAGCTTGACGGTCTTATAAAGATTAGATCTTTCAGTGCCCTGTTCCCGGGGACGCTGGTGGGGGTAAGAGGAGAAGACATTCCGCATAACCCGGGTGACGGCTACTTTTCACGGGCTACAATTGTGTTGTAGTGAATCAAGTCTCATAGAAAACTATACAACACTTAGCAACATCTGGTTTGAGCAGGGAATATGCTTATTATGGGAACATGTGATGAATTAGTTACCTATTACATAAATTTAACCACTTGCTACTGTTGGGGTTAGGGGTATAATTGTGTGGCAGTATACCAAGAGGTAGCCTAGGTAGGCCTAGTTAGACCCGGGATAAGGTTCGAGATGAAGTTATCCTCGTGATAAGAAACATTTCAAAGCTTCTGATTGGTGGTTGCCATGGTGAAAACAAGTTATCCCAAGGAGAAATAATTCACCCAGATCGTAATATCGGGGGTTAGAAACATTTGTGCTATGAATTCTTTAACTAGCAAGCAATACATGTGGCCAAGTCTTTCGTTTCAATTTCAACAGGTTATTCTGATATTGGAATGCCAAACGTTTTTTTTTTACGCGGAGTTCAGCTCAGAATCAACAGCCTGAAGCTTACTCCATATATCTGGCAATCTGCTGTTGCTCTTGGTTCTCATTAATAGCACGAAAACAGTCATCAGAAAAATAAAAGTGTTTCCTCAAATGGACTTGCATGTGAATTGGCTGTTCTAATTTGTGTTCTGTTTGACAATGAATTATCTTTTTGTTCAATAAGGCTACATTTACTTAAATGTAATTTCCATCTATTACAAAATGTTTGCTGAAAATTGAATCTCTTTTGGGCCTATGTCTAATAATAGCACTTTGTACAACCAGCATGCTAACTTTTTCTGATATATGGTATATGGAATTCCAACAGTGTGTTGTAATATAAATTCTCAATTGTCTTCAGTCAAAACAAACAACACATTACTCCATAATAGCAAAGTTTGAGGAAATACCAAGTAACTTCAGGCTTTTTTGAGCTGTATCATTCTTATGCCGATTGTATGATTTGTTTTCTAATGAGTAACTGTAATTTGTTGAGTAGTGCTGTGGCGTTAAGTCTTGCTATTGCCAAGAGAGGTACATGATATGACCTACATGACGAGTCAAAGAGAGAGAACAGAGCCATAGGGCCAGCTACCTTATCTTAGCGTACAGTACTGGGTGTTTGAATGGTATGCAGTTGCAGTAGTATAGTTGGAATAATGTAGACATAGAAATAGATAACATTTTGTTTGTGTTTGTCTTATTGTTTCTATTATCATCCAGTGTCAGACTGTCCAGAGATGGAAGGGAAACAGTGTTTGCAGCGTTGTGGTAACCGATAGTGATTGGTATCCTACGGTTTGGATTAGTTCCATTCGGTTTCTCCAAGTAAGCCAAGAGTGCTTGCTGTAAACCATTGCTAGTCCCTGACTTTGTAGCCTTGAAAGTAAAGCATCGCGCACACTTATCCGAACCGAACCGCGCCGAACCGACCCGTCGTCGGCCGACGGCGGATGGTTCAGCGCACATTTGTCGGAACCGAACGGAAGCGAAAAGACGTCTGCTTGGTGCGCGCGCACCAACTTCAACGTGCTTTCCAGTTTCCACGATCGTAATGTCAGTCTGCTCAGTCAGTTTTAAGTCATAGATTTGAGCAGTTAGTGATGAAGACATTGTTATGTAAGGTGTATGTCTTTTGGTTAATGAAGAGGAGGAGGAAGAAAGAAAGAAGAGAAAATTTTGGGTACACGAACATGTCGTATATGTCGATGTGTCGTATAACTCAACGTATTGTTGTACAAGCGAAATTAACTTTTCGTCGTTCATTGTTGTGTTCAAACAGCACGTGTTTATCGTACACCTTGCATGCACTAACTGCGAGGGTGAAACGCCGAACAGCCCCGAAGTATGTCGAACGTACACGAAGGGCATCGGAAGTTCCGTTAGGGGTCGCACACCTATCCGAACCGAACCGCGCCGAACGGAAGTCTTCCGATGGGGTTCTCGGTCGAGAACGGCCGACCGGCCGTCCGGCCGCCGGCCGCTTCGGTTCGGACAAGTGTGCGGGCTCGCATTGAAATACATGTATTTAATTCGATCGAAAAATTTCTCTTCCGTTCGGCGCGGTTCGGTTCGGATAAGTGTGCGCGATGCTTAAGGATGACAACGGGTATCTGTTACCCACCCGACCCAACCGGGCACAAGTAGCCTACGTGGTCCATTTCCCCAAGACCCCCTTTTTTATTTTTTTAAAATTTAATTTGTATTTTTTATTCCCCACTGGTAATTTACAAACATAAACCAATCCCAAATACTGTTACTTACACGCAATAGATGAATAGGTTCCGTCACATTTATAAGTTATATATCGACTCCCTGCCCAATCATACGAGCAGGCCAGAAAAGGAAGCCATTTTATCAAATCAAATCAAATTTTATCTAAGGAGAACTCTATACATAATTATCAAAATAGTCAATGGATAAGGAAACCATGCTGGTGGTAGCTATTCATTGGAAGAAGAAGAAAGAGTACAGTTAGATGTGGGGGCTAACACTATTACATATAGGCCTATGATTCTTCATCCCCTAGGTCAGTGGTTCCCAACCGGTGGTCCGCAAAGTATTGGCGGCCTGTTTGTTGTAATTATGATAATATTTTAGAAACGCGTGAAAATTAAAAAATTCATAAAATTAAAAAAGTAGATTTTACACATTATTATTTTACGTGTACGTGTTTTTATGAATGGCAAAAATATATTTTTTTAGGAGGGTACCCTTGCTTATAAATCAATCAATACCGACTAAAAACACCCACTTGCACCGACACAGAAAGTTGAGGGCATTGATGGCAATGACAGGCGAAATGACAAGGGGTTTCTGCGAAGGTCCGCTAAGCCGGAAACAGCCGCGTATTCATGGCACTTAGCTCGGACCTACCCTCTGCAAGGCGGCATAAACTGCAATTACATAAATGATTTTATGACAGAAGGTTCACAGATGCGACTTGGTTTTTAGGAAATAGGAATATCTTCAGTCAGTCTGTGGACACATCCTTGTGTAGTCAGTTGAGTCCTCAGTCCTCGTTCTTGAAGCCCGTGTACGATAACCAGAAGAATTAAAAAGTTAATTGTTTAAGTGTTACTTTTCAAGCGCGTTTTAATGTTTTTAGTAATCTAAGAAAAATCGTCTCTAAACAATGTCCAAACAAACTTCGTTATTTAGTTTTTTAAAGAGTAGCGGTCCTGTGGATTCCGCTCGTGTTGACAATGATAATGACAGTGTAAATATAAATATTGACTATTGTGTTGGTGTTAGCGGTAGACGTAGTGATAAGAACAATACGGAACCCAAGAACAAGAAAAAGCCATTTTTTACTCGACAATACGACAGTGCATATATTCAGTTCGGATTTATTTTAGCGGGTAATAGTGATATTCCTAAACCCCAATGTGTGATATGTGGCAAAGTATTGTCAAACGAGGCGATGAATCCCTCAAAACTAAAACGACATATTCATGCAAAGCATCACGAACTTGCATCAAAACCTAAAGAATACTTTCTGAGAAAGCGAAACGAATTAAAAGGTCAGCAGAAAACAATCCGTGTTGCAGCTACTGAAAGTGAGGCAGCCTTGAAAGCGTCATACAAAGTGTCACTCCGCATAGCTAAGGCTAAGAAACCATTCACTATCGGAGAAGAATTAATAATGCCATGTGTACAAGATATTTGTGTAGAAATGTTCGGTGATTCGGCTGCGAATAAAGTCAAGTGTGTTCCCCTGTCAAACAACACAGTAACCAGACGAGTTGAAGACATGGCACGAGACATGGAGGAACAGCTTACTGACCTAATCAAGTCTGTAAAATACTTCTCACTGCAGATTGATGAATCGACCGATGTCACCAGTATGGCGATTTTATTAGTGTACGCGCGATTTGAGAACGATTGTATAATTTAAAAGAAGAGATGCTATGTTCCCTTGAGCTTCCCACCAACACTACAAGCGCTGAGGTATTTAAAACTCTTGATACATACGTTTGCAGCCAAGGATTAGACTGGGCCTGCTGTGTCGGATTATGCACTGACGGGGCGACATTCCGGTGTCACAGCAAGGTTTAAGGCAGTTGCACCAAATTGCAAATCTATGCACTGTTTTATACACCGCGAAATGTTGGCAACCAAAAAAATGTCAAATGAGCTGAACGCTGTTTTGTGTGAAAGTGGTAAGATAGTTAACTATGTAAAAGCCAATGCACTGAACTCACGACTGTTTGCATTACTGTGTGACGACATGGGCGCTTCTCATCGGCAGTTACTGCTGCACACGGAGGTGCGTTGGTTGTCGAGGGGGAAAGTGCTAGGACGCGTGTTCGAGCTCCGTAATGAACTGGCAATGTTTTTGTCTGAGAAAAAACCTGAGTGGGCCGCTTTATTGCAAGACATTGACTGGGTTGCCCAACTTGCATACTTAGCGGATATATTTGCTCTGTTAAACGAGTTGAATCTGTCAATGCAAGGTTCGATGGCGTCCGTTTTTTGCATGGCTGAAAAGATCGATGGCTTTAAGAACAAAGTTGTAAAATGGGAAGACTGAGTTTCAAATGAATGCTTTGACATGTTTCCGGAGCTCACGTCTTTTGTTACTGAATTCGGTGACGAGATAAACATTGTAAGTTTGACTGGTGTTATTGTCGAGCATTTGAAATCTCTTGCTGATCGCATTAACAACTACTTCCCAGCAAACGATGACCCAAGAAAAGGGAATGAATGGATTCGAAATCCCTTCAAACATCAGCTGTTTACAACCAGCTTAAATACACAGCAGGAGGATAAGTTAATTGAACTAGCAAGCGACAAAGGACTAGAAGTGATTTTTCAAAGTGATACGTCACTGCCTGCATTTTGGATCAAAGTGCGTGCAGAGTACTCTGGATTAAGTAACATTGCGTTACAAGTACTACTGCCATTCCCCTCAACATATCTTTGTGAAGCTGGCTTCTCCGCAATTACTTCAATTAAAACGAAGCATAGAAATCATCTGGACGTTCGAGCACCACTTCGATTAGCCCTGTCGAACATAGAACCACGCATCGACAAACTCGTGTCAGGGAAGCAGGCACAGCAGTCTCACTAGGTTAGTACAACAAGTAGAGAAGGCCTATTCTGTTTCCATCAGAAATAATACTACTTTATCTATTTTATTTAATGTGAATGTGGTTGTGGTTGACGGAATCTGGGCGTACTTAGTAGTAATAAGGACTATATCTACTCTGTTTTCAATTTATTAATTTGTTGTGGAACTGTTAATAGGTAGAAAATAAAATATGATAGTTTTCGTGTAATGTTAATGATATCGTCGAGGAAAACTGTAAAGAAAATGTTTTTAAAAAAATACCCTGAACCGTTTTTATTACAAAGTATGATAGTATGACACGCTTGTTGCGCGGAACTACCCGAGACTAGAAACAACCACGATTATAAACGCGCAATCCCAAGCTAAATTATTAGTAATACATCATTATAATAAACACAAAAATATATTCAATCGATGATTTCAAATTTTAATTTATGTTTATATTATTATTAACGATGATTTGAATTGTTTCCCGTGTTCACATTCTTCCAGTTGCCCCTCGCCTTCGTCTGCCTTCTTTGCTCAGATCGCTGTAAAGGCCGTTTTGGGGTATGATTACACCCAAAAAAATTTCACCTCCGGCGGCTGGGGCTTCGCCCCAGACCCCTTGTAGCCGCGCCGGGCCTTACGCTTGACTGAATTATTTTGACGGTCCGTGAGGTGTAAAAGGTTGGGAACCACTGCCCTAGGTTATTCTTAAAGACATAATATTAAATATAAAAATAACAATGATAATACAGGACTGGATAGTAAAACAAATACAAAGAAGTGTAACACTGTTGTGAAAACTTCATTAACCAGATTCTGCAAAGAACAAGACCAGGACGCGGAACATCTTGCGACATGTGTCTCTTTGACAGCAGAAAGGGATCTAATGGAGGGGCAAAAGATAGCAAGGAGGAAATATGTGGCAAACCTTTATTGGGCAACTAGGCAGAGAATGGCATAAGTTCCAACTCTGTGTGTTCGAAAGAAGAAGAAGACGAAGAAGATTCTCTAAGATGCGTGGTAAATTTAACTTTAACAACACTTGTGTTAAACCTACCACACGATAAGCTACCGTGCGATTCTCAACTTCCGTTTCATAACGTTCGATAACCGTATCGAAAGGAAGTAGCCGTTGCAACAGAGCAGTGCCTGTTATATATTAGTTTGTGTATGTTTTAGAGACGGCTGTGTACACCATAGAAAGTTAAACAATGTATGATAACGCATGAATAAATGGAACGTTTGCCATTAGGTGCGTTTGATTTCTGGACACCTTCTGCACTTTTTGCACTTATTGCAGCATTAGGGCTCATCTGATTTACCATCACCTTTTGTACTTTCTGCCATGTATCCCATAAAATAACATGGAGTGAGTGCAAAGAGTATACAATGTGTAGCCAAATCAAACGAACCTGGTGTTTGAACTTAGAATTAGGCCTAAATAAACTAGGGTTCTAGGCCTACCCTACTTGTAATGTAATGTTTTAATGTTCGTTTATTGTAAGTAGATCCCTGACCAAGACTCATTCGGGATATTTTACAAAGTCAAAAACTTAGAACTAAACTTACAGTCTGTGATTGTAACTTAAAAATACAATAAAAATTACAAATAAAAAATACAATAAATAGATAAATACGATGATACTATTACTATACAATAAAATGGGAAACCAGCATTAAACTGAAAAACAAAATTCTTTAATGGAGTAAAACAACTGTTGATAAGGAAGGCCTTCAGACTGTTCTTGAAACAGTTATCACTCCCAATAGACTTAAGTAAAAGACGTAGATCACGGTTTTCAGGGCTTCTTAGTCCAGCGTTGGTGACGTGATGGCACGGCCAAACTAGAAAAGTAGGGCTATGATAACAAAATTACTTGTAGACTTTTGTTACAAAACTACAAATTATATTTTCTTACACACATTTTTTTAAATATAAATATTGTATATATTTTGTATTGATACATACAACAAATTTCTATAATCAATTAGTTAAAAAGCTGAAGTGAAAATGAATCGGCTAGAAAAGTCCGCCATGTTTTCTTATCACACGTCTAAAGGCTACTACAATATATATACAGTAGTTGTTTGTGACAAAATGTTGATCTGATGTAGCAAAGAGACAGTTTTTGTGAAGTGTTGACGCATTATGCGATCTCATCTCTGCTTTGGGACGATGAAATGAATAATATTGCACAACCTGTAACGAAATAAGTAAAAATGGCACCTATTTGTAAACAAATAAATAAATCTGAAAAATGGTATATTAAGTGAGGAA
This sequence comes from Isoperla grammatica, assembly GCA_945910005.1. Taxonomy (NCBI): domain Eukaryota; kingdom Metazoa; phylum Arthropoda; class Insecta; order Plecoptera; family Perlodidae; genus Isoperla; species Isoperla grammatica. Next base: position 826,427 of record OX246746.1, on the reverse strand, counting down.
AGGATCCAACAGCTTACCTTCGTGTAGTAAGATGACAGATTTGCGAGTTGGAGTACACATAAAAGACATAATACAAAATATAACGAGACGTTTCAACCGAGGTCTTGCTCACTCGAGAGAAGAATGGCTACTGCAACTACTCTAGTCAACTAAACAACTATAATAAACAAGACTAAAATATGTATTTATATATATATATGTACAATATTTACAAGGCGCTGTTGGGGGGTGTGGTGGCAGGGAGGTGAGAGGGGGAGAGGGCTATCACTAACGGATGTTTAGGTTGGGAGCCAACCTAGATTTAGTGATCCACTGGTGGGCCAACTCCCACCGTCTTAGTTCGCCTGGGTTGCAGCTGGCTGGGAGGGATTTTATCACTCTGGTGTTGAAACATTCATTGAATGCCAGGTTATGGGATGCCGCATGTTGAGCCACTGGTTTGTCCATGGTCAGGTTTTTTGTGTCTTGCCTGTGCCCGTTCATCCGTGATCTAAGCGAGTTCTTAGTTAGGCCAACATATTCGGCAGGGCAGTGGTTGCAGTTCAGTTGGTAGACTACATTGGTGGTTTGGCAGGTGTTGTGTTGCCTTATTGGGTATGTCTTGCCGGTGGCCTGGGCACTGAACGTGGTGGAAGGTTGATGAATTGGGCACGTCAAGCAACCGTTACCTCCTTGGCAAGGGTAGGAACCTGCTGGTTCATTATCAGGAGTGTCCCTGATGCGGCAGTCTCTCCTGACCACTAGGTCCGCAATGTTCGGGGGGCGTCTGAAGGCTACTCTAGGCAAGGATTTTACAAGATCTTGGGTCTTGGGTGAAGGCCACTTTTCATTATACCATTGAGTGGCTGTAGTCCTGGGTGCCACTGTGTGACTAGAGGTATAACATCATTGGGTGGCGGGATGGCCTGCCTCGCTGGTCTATTGATGCGTTGTTGGACGGTGGTCTTGTCGACGCCCCGTTTCTCACAGAACTTGCGCACATGGTCCTCCGCCTCAACAAATTTCGGTTCATGGAGCGCCACTACCTACAAACGAAAGGCACAGCCATGGGCACCAGAATGGCCCCCTCCTATGCCAACCTCTTCATGGGCAAGCTAGAGAAGCAGTTCCTAGCAACCCGTGACCATCTGCCCTTGTGTTTCTTCCGTTTTATTGATGACATCTTTATGGTATGGCCCCACGGCCAAGCACTACTAGACGTCTTCCTCACGGACCTCAACAATGCCAGTGTGTTACGCTTCACTTGGGAATCGTCATCATTGCACGTCGCATTCCTTGATGTGGATGTCTATTTAGAATCGGGCCGGCTGAGGACTGATGTTCACTTCAAACCCACCAACAAGCAGCTGTACCTTCATCACAACAGCTGTCACCCTACTTATACCAAACGAGCACTACCCTACTCCCTAGCAGTGAGAGGCCAACGTATCTGCTCAGATGGTAATGATCTTGCCAAGTATTGCGAACGCATTACCAACGCCTTTGTGGCTCGAGGCTACGACAAGACCACCGTCCAACAACGCATCAATAGACCAGCGAGGCAGGCCATCCCGCCGCCCAATGATGTTATACCTCTAGTCACACAGTGGCACCCAGGACTACAGGCACTCAATGGTATAATGAAAAGTGGCCTTCACATTTTAACATCCTCCACTAAGACCCAAGATCTTGTAAAATCCTTGCCTAGAGTAGCCTTCAGACGCCTCCCGAACATTGCGGACCTAGTGGTCAGGAGAGACTGCCGCATCAGGGACGCTCCTGATAATGAACCAGCAGGTTCCTACCCTTGCCAAGGAGGCAACGGTTGCTTGACGTGCCAAATTCATCAACCTTCCACCACGTTCAGTGCCCAGGCCACCGGCAAGACATACCCAATAAGTAGAGATGTTTGTAAATGGTGTTATGTTTTCTTAAATTTCGTTTATAGATCTGATAATTTCGATGTTATGGCGGTGTTATGCTTTTTGGGAGATTTTCTACAGTAAATTTCACCAAAAACATGTTAAAATTAAAAAGGAATTTTAATGTATTTTAATTTCTTTGAATTGTATGTACAAACTAGTACAAGTTAATGCGAAGTGTATTAACATTACCATTACCTGTGTTTGTCTAGTGTGTCTTTACGGTCCAATTAAAGACGGCAGTCACAACACATAAGAATCTTCTTGTACGTCACGTAAAATCCCTCAGAATTGTACTCGTTTGCTCTCCTTGACGCCGAATTTCAGCAAAAATAAATTGTTGAGCTTCTTAACGAAATCATCATTATAATGAAAAAATATTAGGTCACTACGATTGTGTTGTAATGACGTTTGACTGTAATAATAAATTTAAATTAAAAAAAAAATGTCTATAATAAATAAAAAACAATCGAGATTTCGTGGTATTTCGCTTTTTAGTACCAATTTCGATGTTATGACTGGAAATCGACGGATTTCGCGAATTTTCGCGGTGAAATTTTGATGTTTTTATGGCGTCTATCAATAGATATACACTTTGTTTATCACCCCCTTCTTTATCAACACTTTTCGCGATTTCGCGGTCCGCGAAAAACAAACACCTCTACCAATAAGGCAACACAACACCTGCCAAACCACCAATGTAGTGAACTGCAACCACTGCCCTGCCGAATATGTTGGCCTAACTAAGAACTCGCTTAGGTCACGGATGAACGGGCACAGGCAAGACACAAAAAACCTGACCATGGACAAACCGGTGGCTCAACATGCGGCATCCCATAACCTGGCATTCAATGGATGTTTCAACACCAGAGTGATAAAATCCCTCCCAGCCAGCTGCAACCCAGGTGAACTAAGACGGTGGGAGTTGGCCCACCAGTGGATCACTAAATCTAGGTTGGCTCCCAACCTAAACATCCGTTAGTGATAGCCCTCTCCCCCTCTCACCTCCCTGCCACCACACCCCCCAACAGCGCCTTGTAAATATTGAACATATATATATATATATATATATATATTAGTCTTGTTTATTATAGTTGTTTAGTTGACTAGAGTAGTTGCAGTAGCCATTCTTCTCTCGAGTGAGCAAGACCTCGGTTGAAACGTCTCGTTATATTTTGTATTATATCTTTTATGTGTACTCCAACTCGCAAATCCGTCATCTTACTACACGAAGGTAAGCTGTTGGATCTTTTCCTCACTTAATATACCATTCCAGCCGATTGGCACCTACTTTCATAACCAAATCTGAAAAATGAAATAAATTTAATAAAAACATCCCGGGAAGGAAAACTGGGACAATTATCTGTCCTGGGTGGTGTCTCTCGGGTCTGAGAATAAGTACTGTCCTGGGAAAACCATGACGTCTGTAAGATTATGGGTTTGCAGTGCCAAGCAGCAACACTGCGGCAACACTTGTATTGCAAGCCCTTAACGAGACTGGGTATTAAAACTGTGCAAAATTAATGGTTTTTTATTATATCATTATTCATTAGAACAGTGGTTCCCAACCGCACCGGTCCGCGGACTCATTGCTACCGGTCCGCAAAGTATTGGCGGCCTGTTTGTTGTAATTATGATAATATTTTAGAAACGCGTAAAAATTAAAAAATTCATAAAGTTTAAAAAGTAGATTTTACACATTATTATTTTACGTGTACGTGTTCTTATGAATGGCAAAAATATATTTTCTTAGGAGGGGACCCTTGCTTATAAATCAATCAATACCAACTACAAACACCCACTTGCACCGACACAGAAAGTTGAGAGCATTGATGGCAATGACAGGCGAAATGACAAGGGGTTTCTGCGAAGGTCCGCTAAGCCGGAAACAGCCGCGTATTCATGGCACTTTGCTCGGACCTACCCTCTGCAAGGCGGCATAAACTGCAATTACATAAATGATTTTATGACAGTAGGTTCACAGATGCGACTTGGTTTTTAGTAGGGATGCACACTATAATCGATATTATCAATCGATATTCGATAATCAATATAATTTCGATAATCGATAAAGAAAATATTATCGAATTATTTATTCGATTTTTCGTTTTAAATAAATTTCGACTTAGTAGTAATAAGGACTATATCTACTCTGTTTTCAATTTATTATTTTGTTGTGGAACTGTTAATAGGTAGAAAATAAAATATGATAGTTTTCGTGTAATGTTAATGATATCGTCGAGGAAAACTGTAAAGAAAATGTATTTAAAAAAATACCCTGAGCCGTTTTTATTACAAATTATGATAGTATGACACGCTTGTTGCACGGAACTACCCGAGACTAGAAACAACCACGATTATAAACGCGCAATCCCAAGTTAAATTATTACTTAGTAATACATCATTATAATAAACACATAAAAATATATTCAATCGATACTTAAAAATTTTAATTTATGTTTATATTATTATTAACGATGATTTGAATTGTTTCCTGTGTTCACATTCTTCCAGTTGCCCCTCGCCTTCGTCTGCCTTCTTTGTTTAGATCGCTGTAGAGGCCGTTTTGGGGTATAATTACACCCAAAAAAATTTCACCTCTGGCGGCTGGGGCTTTGCCCCAGACCCCTTGTAGCCGCGCCGGGCCTTGCGCTTGACTGAATTATTTTGCCGGTCCGTGAGGTGTAAAAGGTTGGGAACCACTGCATTAGAACACTTCCAAATATTGTAAAAGTTGTTCTGGTCCTGTCTTTAGTTTTGTATCAGCTACACAATGGGTTAAAAAAATTAAATATTTTTACGATCGATATTTTATTTTTTTGGTAATTATTAATTATTAAATTATAAATAAAATAACAATCGTAACGGTAACAAGCTGTGAATGTTTCTAAACCCAGTGTGTAGCTCATACAAAACCAAAAAGACATGACCAGAATCACTTTCTCAATACATATTTGGAAATGTTCTCATGATATAATAAAAAACATTAATTTTAGGCTGTTTTTATACCCCTTCCCCTTAATAATAATTCAATAATGTTTAACCAAATGTATTTTAATGCAGTTACAAATAAATAAATAAAAATAAATGGACTGTTTGATAATCCAATAATTTTGTTACCAGTATGCTTCTAGAAGCTGACAGACAAATCAGTTAAATGGTTGTCCCAGGTATATTGAGGCCCAAAGCCAGTCTGACACTGCTATCATTTACCGTCCCTTAAATTACGTAGGTATCTAGTATTGTTTCATCGTCAGCTACTGTTACATATCAGACTAAAATAGGTGACAGGATGGGAAAATATTTACATGACATGCAAGTTGAAGTAAGCCACACAAATAAGGTCTTCCACACCTTTGCAACATATCCAGTTCAAAATACTGTGAGCTTATTATAATATTTAAGCTCTACTTGAAAGACAAGCTGAATTAACAAAGGAACTTACTACACAAGCTTCAGTTTATTGTAAAAATCTGTTACATTTAGATAGCCCTTCTTTGCTTAATTATTCTTACCTTGGTTCATGTTATTATTTCTTTACTTATCAGGCCTTTTATTTATTGTTATTATTTTGTGTGTTGACTTTTTAATTTTATTTATTATTATTATTATTATTATTATTATTATTATTATTATTATTATTATTATTATTATTATTATTTTAATGTTGCAATACATACAAACTCGGTCAAAACCGGCGTATACATGTTGTACCGACATAAATGTCAAGTATTTCCATTATTTCCATATGCTTACCTTATTAAACTCTAGGCTACTTAGAATTAAATACTTATATCATTGTTCATATTATTTTTTCAAAACCAACTGTAGATGTTATGTATGGTCGTGGCCGATTTGTACTCATCCCACCCAGCATTCGCTCTTCGTATGGTGGAAACTACGAAAACCATAAATCATAAAAAACAAAACCATAAAAACCACCATCAGGATGGAGAATTTCTTGAAGTCTTCATTCTTCTTGGTTCAAAAATGTCCGTACTGTCCTACATGTGTTCAAAATTATTGCTTTTTGCATCTCGATGTATATGTTCAGCTGGAGACCAATTAGTTTAATACTGTCATGGAGTTTACGTGGAACAATACCATTTGCTGATATAATTAACTGTACAACAGTTACATTATTCTGCTTCCACATCCTTTTTATTATTATTATTATTATTATTATTATTATTATTATTATTATTATTATTTATTATTATTATTATTATTATTATTATTATTATTATTATTATTATTATTATTATTATTATTATTATTATTATTATTATTATTATTTTATTGAATGTATCACAATCATACAATCTCGGTTAAAACCGGCGTTAACATGTTAAACGGATGTAATGTCAAGTATTTCCATGTGTCTACCTTATTTAACTTCACAAATCACATGTGACTAGTTTAAACAGTCATCAATCTCGGTCAAAGCCGGTGTTTACATGTTATACGGACAATACAGATGTAATGCCAGGTATTTCCATGAGGTACCTTGTTCAACTTCAGTTGTTACTGTCTTATTAGTACTTGTTCATATTATACACTGCATAATGATATGATCTTATTTGCGTTGTCTTCGTGTGTGTCTTCTTTGCGTCGTGTTACTGTGTGAACGGTCGTGGCTGATTTCTCGATGCCATCCTAGTAATTCTACTCTATGGACAATGGAAAACCACGAAAACCATGTCAGGATGGATGTTGTCGCGAAGGATTCACTCTCATAAGTTTAAACTAGTTCTAAATGTTCTTCGGTATGTTAATGTTCACGTCATGTTGGTCAAAATTATTTTCTATAACAGCTGTCAAAGTTCGTTTTGTTGTTTCGAAAAGTCAATGCACTCAGTCGATCGATACACTTGCCAGTTTGATCGAAAGTCCACTAGTATTTCCTTTCAACGTCCTTGATACGAGTCCTCTCGCGATTCCCCTGGTGAGGTCTCGTCGAACTCCAGAACCGCGCGCACGGTTAGCGGCAAATTTGTGGACTGCCATCTCGTAAATTTCCAATTACTTCTCAGATTTCAAAGACGAAAAGTCCTCTCAATTCTGAAAAGATCGAAAAGTGCTTACGTACAACAGCTAATACATCTAACTTTATTCATATAATCTTGGTAAATTATGAGTAATGAATAATATGAACTAAATCTAAGCCCATATTGACCTAATTTGTTTGCCAAAATTATCTACCTTCATTTGTTCCTATGTTAAACAAAACGGAGTCCCGACTATCTCGGAACAACCACTTAAAACTAAATTAAAATGTTATTTATTTGAATATAAATGCAAACTAGTACTTCCCTTCAATTTCCCTCGTAGTAGACATCTTATCTCAAAAACTGGCACCGATTCTTCCTTCTATCATGGAAATTACATTTTTAATAAGGAGCAAATTTTTACGTGACTCTTAGACCCGGTTCACACAGATTATTATTATTATTATTATTATTATTATTATTATTATTATTATTATTATTATCATCATCATTATTTATGTTGTTGTTGTTGTTGTAGAAGTTGTAGTTGTAGTAGTAGTAGTAGTAGTTGTTGTTGTTGTTGTTGTTGTTGTTGTTGTTGTTGTTGTGGTTGTTGTTGTTGTTGTTGTTGTTGTTGTTGTTGTTGTTGTTGTTGTTGTTGTTGTTGTTACTTTTATTTTTATTTTTTTGTGGTATGATATTAATAGAATGCTTTATAATGTAGTTAAAACATTGACTAATACTATTCTTGGCATAGTATGTACTTTTTTCTTTATGGTGGACTTATCCACGTTTTAATCATATTTTCTAAAATGTACATGGAATACAACTTGTTAAACATGGAATTAATAGTTACAAACAGTTCCTATTTGTATTTCACCAAATACAAACTTGTTCATTTGGTATTTGCATCATAAAATGAAAAGGTGTGCGTATGAAGTAGATCGGTAGTAAAAAAGCTTTTTGGAAACGTGAGCAAAGTTAACCATCCAAATTGCATGTAGTGTAGCCGTTATTTCTTCTGGGATAATCTTTGTTACCGAAAAGGTCTGTATTTTATGCACGTCTGAATGACAGCATCAACTACCATGCTCCCTTGTTTCTCCAGTATACAATAGGTAACTCTCATTTCAGATCATTGATGCTGTGACTGCCAGCCTGTCTCTAAATGGTCTATCTGTGTCTCTCTCTCTATATATACATATCTCTGGCGCTGCATGGAAGGGTTTCCTTGCCGTAGGCATGTCCAACATGTTGGGGTATGAATGGCATGGCATTCATATTGTTGCTACTCTGCTTTAGGCTTACTTGCGTTGCTACGGAACCTCGACATAAGGAATATCCTAGATACCCGGAAAAACGTTTGAAACTTTTCTCGTTATGGTGTAGCCAAGCTTCTTGTTTATTACAATTTTATTCATGCATCTCCTCACTTTTATAGTCACCATACATTTGTCTTGTTTATGTGCCTGCTTATATACTAGTTATTGGGTTGGCCATCAATTGGAAACAACATGGATTTTCGTGAAATGTCTTAAGCATTCCAACATTGTGATGCTGATGGTTAAGTAATATGAATATCAAGGGCTGCCAATTGTTTGTGATCGTCACGATAAGTACGGTTTTTGTGTAAAATATTTGTCGAGCGTACGAGAAACATTTATTTGATTGTCTAACAATATTGTTATTGTCAGTGTCCGGAATCATAACCGAGTACACCCGTGTACCAATTGAATCTACAGTTTGTTATCAGTAGAAGTTGTTGAGGATTTCTTTAGTACATATGAAGGGATATAACCGAACACATCGAGTGTTGTTCTTCAAGGTTTTCCTGTTTCAGCAGGATGCCGGTACTTGTACGGGGTTAGACAGAGAGTGGGTGGTGTTTACATGCAATGCCCTCTTTGATGGTCTTCAATCAGTACTACTTAATTATATTTCAATTTTGATAACGTGCACTTTTAAAATGAATATGCCTAACAATTTTAATTTCAGTTTTATGTGTTCTGTGTGTGCCTAATTAATCATGCAGTAATTGCAATTCTGAGTACAGATTGACACACACATTTAGATTATTGTCATTCTGGTATTGTTTACTCGACATATTAATATAATCAGTTGCAAGGCCTATTTGTATAATGCAATTGAGAGTAAATCAAAAACAGAAGTAGATTTGTGTGTTAGCTCATGCAAATGTTCATCAGCTCTAAGTTTGTTGAGTATGTATTTCTGTGGTAAAGCAATTCAAAGCCAAGTTGTATTTAGTCCAGTTGATTGTCAACTATCTCAATACACACACGTTATGGTATAGGCCTATCTACATTAGCTTCTGCTCTACTGGTATGATAGAATCAAGTAATGCATTGTTTGAGAGCTTGTCCCTTTATTAAGATGCTTGTAAACTTGTGACATTCTTTCCTATTTCGTCTCATTTGAATCACCATGAACTCTTTGAGATATGCTGAATACTAGCACTCACTGCTTGCTTAGATCTAGTTATGTCGTTATGTTACATATTACATATTACCAGGGACACAATGAAGATCACTGGACATATCAGTTCTAGCATCAATGTGATAATTTAGCAAGATTGTAAGCTCAAAACTCATATACATATACATAAACATAAATTATAAGGATTTTTATTTTCATAGCCAAGTTAATCAGTAGCCGTAGATCACATCCTTTTGCCTCTATATAATTTCATAAATTTAAAATTTAAATAACAGTTATTTTATTGAGGTTTTATTTATTTATGTTTTCTATTTGTGGTTTTTTGACTCTTTACAAACACGTTTATAAACAGTGTTGTTGGATTATGAACAAGAATAATAACACACGATTTATTAAATCATTGGCAAAATAATCCATTATTGAAAATAAATTATTCAGAAAGTTACCCTAGAGCAAGATACGTGATATAGTCATTTTTCAAGGCAGTTCCGAGTGTCCCCCTAGTGCTGAAAATCAGTGTTTTGGTTGCTCATATGTCTTAAATTTGTTTTCCATAGTATATTATAAACTGTGTCAACATGACGCTATGCCAGGGGGCATAAAGTTTCACGACAGGGAGGCGAATCTCTATTGGCTGACGAGATCCAGCATGATGGTCAGATAGATCAAATTGTAGGCATATGAAATAATAATCAACATATATGAAATATCAACAATCTATATTCTAAACATTTTTTGAATTTTGTTATGTTTTTTAAACTTATTCATTTGAATCTCCAATTATAATAATACCATACACAACAGAATTGACTTGACTTTTCATTTTTATTTTACATTACTGTCCGAGCGTTCATATTTTCATCTAGTTGAGAAGCCTACAAGATGCTGTACTTGAAAGGTAGACTAGAAATACAGTTGTCTGCAAGCTTTCTAATTTCCCACTTTACTCACTTATTCTCTGTGGAAGTTGCCCAGCATTTTCTTATTCAGTTTTTAAGTTGTACATTTGTAAGTGAGGCGTGGCGATAGCTAGGCGTGCCGGTACGTTAATGTCGAGTGATCTAGTTGTGTGCAGCTAAGCCCTGAAAAGCAATATTTGATCAACATTTGTTGTGTGTTTTGTTGTTGTTTTGTTGACAGGGATCGGAGATTCCGATATACATCTGGTACGACAGTTACCCGACACACAGCGGAGAGGGTTACGAGGGTAGAGTGTCCCGTGTCGCAACAGATTCACCCTACGGTCTTGCGTCACTTAACTTGACAAACATACGCGAGTCAGATCAAGGGTGGTACGAATGTAAAGTGGTTTTCCTTAATCGTTCACCAAATCCACACAAAAATGGTACTTGGTTCCATTTGGATGTACATGGTGAGTATATGAAATATTGTACTGGGGATGAACTTATCGGTTAAGCAATAATAAGCAGTTCAGCCAAGAAGGTCTTCCTTCAATATTTCTATGTTTGTGGTCGGGGGTCGAAATTAACGCTCGCCCGCGGCTAGTGAAACTTTGCTCGGGCTAGTACAAATCTCGTTTCACTAGCTCGACGGGTGAGTGGGGCGAGTGTGTATTCAAGTCAACAAATATACTAATTATTTTCACAAAGGTGTTTCCAGATACATCAAGACGACAGTATATCTCGGGTTGCATTCCGCAAGGTCGACCGTGCTCGACCGGCCCGACCGTAGTATTCCGTAAGCTTCTCGGCTCGTAGCGTTCCGTTGCTTTTCCGCTCACGGGAATCTCAAACTGAACATGCTGTAGAATGTTCTTTAGGATACTAAAAAATAAAAGATTGAGACATTATAACTACACAAACTCACTCACAGAGGCCCAGAAAGTAAATAACGTGGCAAAATATCATTGATAGCATACCCAAGACCCCATCATTTCTATCACAACCATGGCATTCTCTTGCACGTAAAGATCCCAACGTCCACTCGAGGACCACGTCGCGACCAAACACGAAAACTCCGGTCGAGCGGTCTACCTTACGGAATGCAACCTATGTGTATCTTTCTAATTTCATATAATTTTCCATTTAGTATGTAGCGAAATAAAAATCTTTTAATGTAGGCTAATCGTCTCAGTATTATGTTGAAAAATGGTTTCCGTTGAATCCCTAGTCCCCCACACCCACACATCAAACCTGGTGAATATTATGGCATAAAACATTCTTGTATGATCGTTTTGCATCAATATAGCATACTTGATTGCGCGCTAGTAAACATGCACTCAAGCTAGAGAATTTTTGTTGCCACTAGCCCTTGGGCTAGTGCCAAAAGAAGTTAATTTTGACCCCTGCTTATGTATGGTTCTTTTTACCTATTTCATTGAAACATTTGAAAATAGCAAATTAATATAAGTGCACTTATGGAACACTTTTCTTCTGTTGACTAGCAAGTTATGGATTGTTTTTTTTACTGATCAACTACAACCCGTGCGTTCATCAATTTAATTCAAATATGAACAATATGTGCGCATCAGCAAATGTATGTAAAATAGAGAAATTGTTTCTGTTTGTATAGACGTAGTAGTGACTTGCCATTTTAAGTGCGTTCTAACCAAGCTGAACGTCCTGAGCATTTTGAAACTGTTCTGTAAACTGATGTTTTTTTTTTTTTTTTTTACTTTTTCACTACAATTTATAGCCAGCAGTAAATGGTGGACTATACTGTTAGGTGTCTCAGTATTTGCTATTTGGTAGTCTTTTCAAAACCCCAGTACTGTATTAAGAAGCTTGTAATTTATCTTTTATTTGCACAAGGACATAGGCCTACATGAGATAATTGACTTTCATTTCAAATTTTGAGTTTGCTGCAATCGTTTCTTTAGACATTTCAAATTCAACCAAGTACATCTTCTTGACGTTTGGGAATCTGTTCTCAATCGGCTACTTCCAATTGTAGTTATTTTAAATGTCGGGTTTAAATTTGAGCAGATTGCTGCTTATTTAGTGTACTACACACTAGGCCTATGGTTCGTACCAGGCCGAGATGGCACCGCGAGATGTGGCGTTTTACTTTACCGACCCCTAATGGGATGCTAATAGCTCTCATCGCCTGGTCTCTTGTCCACCGTCTTCTGAATGGCTTGCTTACCTGCGTCGGGACTCACCCCGACTCACAGCGCCATATCTCACATTTTGATCATGACGGTTGACAACCTGTCAATAGAACAACCTAACCAACTACTAAAAAGTAGTGTTTTTTTTTGTAATTTTACGAACATGTGTAGGCCTACACTACGTGAATGTACGTGGAATTACATAAATAGCGGTTTTTGAATTTCGTTTGTGGGACGAAAAATACGAGACTTATGAGTGAGATTAAAAATTAAAATATATACAAATAACAAATGAAAGTAAAAGCATGGCGTTCACGATTCGCGAGCATTTTAAATATTATTTTAACTTTAATTTCCTATTTCCTAGAATACGATGTAAATATTGTATAATACTAAACTTTGACAACTCGAATATTCAATCATGTAGGCATATAGAACCTGAATGGTAAAGAGTCTAATAAATCTAATCTAATCACAATGGCCCATGACAACTAAAATAAATTTCAGATAATATGTGTATTGTTTCCTTACCAGTTACCATGCTGTATCGTATTTCGTATTTGAGGTTTAAATCAGTGTAAAACGTTCTTATAACCTACTAGAAACATTGGTTTGAGACCCGAAATGTCCGCATTGATTATATTTGATCCAGAATACACTTGCATAAACAATAGTTATTATTTTATATATTATATTATTAGTTCGTCTTATTATTATGTATAAATATTATTATTATGATTAGTATTATTACAAATAATTAATCTAAAGAGTCCTTCCGCGAACGACACGCGATCATTGTATGCTACGTGAATGTGCTTGGAATGACATAAATAGCGTTGTTTAATTTATTTTCCTTTCTATTACGTAAACTATGCGACTTATGGGTGTAACAAAATAAGGACATTTTAATCATAACGACCCATAATATGTAGCTTAGTTAGTTTTGATCGTAGAAACATGATTCAAGTCATATTGTGCATAACACAGTGACCGAAAAGTAAAATGATTAGAAATATTGAGAATATGTGCGTATTTTCTTATTACATCATTTGGAATCATGATACAGGAACAACAACAAGATCAATTTAAAGAAAGCCAGGCTCAATTATCTTTTTCCACGAATAAGACACTTATCAGATCAACAACTCGCCTCAACGTTGACAGCGCTACTCAAGGGGTGGACAATACGGCCCCTACGAACCGGTTTCTGTGGTGCCATCTCAGCCTGGTACGGATAATAGGCAACATTCTACAGTATTTATATTTTTGTTGTGTTTTTCTGTTGCTAAGCATAATACAGAGCCCACATTATTATTATTATCAGTATTATTATTATCATCATTATTATTATTATTATTGTTATTATTATTATTATTATTATTATTATTATTATTATTATTATTATTATTAATAATACGTAGTATTAGTTTTACATTTCCTTGTATTTGTGATTGTGATGTTATATTAAATGTTTTTTCAGCACCCCCACGCTTTAGTATCACTCCTGAGGACATAATCTATGTAAATTTGGGAGATGCGATAATTCTAAATTGCCAGGCCGAGGGTACCCCTACGCCGGAAATTCTTTGGTACAAGGTGAGCTATACTGATGGCACTTACCACTCAAATTAGAAAATGTGCCCACTTATTTAGAAGTGTCAACTTCAAATACAATTGTTCGCAATTATTACAGCTGAAGTTATAATATAGGACTGTTTTATTATTCAGTCACTTCCAACATTGTCAGAACACCCCTGATTTCCTCAATTATCAGGGATCTGAAAATTTAAGGTCATTTTCCAGAAATGTATGCCAAATAAAACCTGAAAATGTCTTCATCTCTGGTGCTGGGCTAGGGTTTTGCCTCAGACCCATTATGAGTTAATCTGAAGTAGAGACTTGACTCCCCCCCCCCCCCCCCCGAAAACATATTTCTAACGTGCCCGACCACTTCTTTAATGCTCTGCGTCCAGGACATTTAGATTAAGATTGTTTGATGTAGTTGGATTGCCAAATTATTTCACTGGGCCCCAAGTGGGTTGCGGAACCTAAAGGTTCGAGAACCGCCGATCTATGACTCCCGTCGGCAAGGCGTTTCAAACCAGCTTGTACGCTTGAACTAACTACTAAGTTTTCAAGGCAATTTGATACTTTCAATTCAAATGCTCTACTAGATTGAAATCAAACCAACTTGACCCAAAATCGATATGTTTAATAAGGTTTTAAAATCAGTTTTGACAAAAAGTGATTGCAACACGCCAGTTTGAAAGACCTTGGTAACTCGATGTTGCCTACCACGACAATAGATAATTTTGAGTGTGGTTCTAGGATGCGAATCCGGTGGAGCCCTCGGCCACCATTGGTATCTTCAACGACGGCACGGAGTTGAGGATATCCAATATCCGACACGAGGATATTGGAGACTATACGTGCATCGCCAGAAACGGGGAGGGGCAGATCAGTCACACTGCACGTGTGATTATTGCCGGTAAGTTAGCTTTTGTTCGTCTCGAGGCTTCGTTTAGACTGGCTTCTTTTTTATTTATACATACTTGTACACATAACTTTTTCACATTTAAAAGTTCTTGTGTTAGTGTAGTGTAGATGGGCTGAATACAGATCAATTTATTTCAATCAATCAATGCTTTATTAAACATCACAGTGCTATTTAACACATTGTAGATGGAAATGAAAATTGTCATTATTACTACTAGTGTACTAGATGTTTGGTTAGAGGTTAAGGGGGTAGGTTTGATCCAAGTTACTTTCTTTCAGGTGGTGCAGTTATCATGGTCCCGCCTACAAACCAAACTAAACTTGAGGGTGAGAAGGTCCAGTTCTCCTGTGAGGCAAAGGCTTTGCCTGGGAACGTCACCGTCAAATGGTAAGAGCATGGTCACAAATTATGTCACAGGTTTCTAGACCCTTTTTGACCGTTCATCTCCCTCATATCACACTTGGTCACAAACATTATAAAATAAACTTCTTAAATGTCACAAATAACGACCCCCTCCCCCCTCTAGGTGTTAATTTGTTAATTTTGTGCATCTGGCCAAAAAAGTACATGCACCTTGTTTGTTTTTTTACTTTCACTGTGAATTGTATATGAATTTTTCAAAAATGCTCCGTTTCAAGATTAGTAATTTATGTACGATGTTCTTTGGTTTGTTTAACATGAATGCAATTTGTGTTGTGGCACACGTTTGCAGTTCTCCCTCTCTAGTAACACGTGGTCAACATTTTATGAAGCCCCTCCTCACCACCAAAAGCGTAATATTATAATATATTACCGTTGCAAAAAAAAAACAAGATTATACATAACAAAATGTATGTTATGTAATACGGTTATATTACATAACCGTTCTTGTATAGCAAAATAGACCAACTATAAACATTTCATTTTAAAATTGTTTTCCGCACAAGTTGGACCTAAGTGGGAAAGGATTGTCTCTGCGCAGGTATCGGGAAGGTTCACCCGTGAAGGAAGTGCCTGCTCTCGAGACTCGAGTCACCATCCGAAGGGATGGCTCATTGATCGTCAATCCTGTCAGCGCAGACGACAGTGGACAGTACCTATGTGAAGTCACCAATGGCATCGGAGAGCCACAGTCTGCTTCTGCTTACCTCAATGTCGAATGTAAGCCAGTTAATCCACACTCGTACCTTTGGAATGGTCTTTTGGCGACGTGACTGCCGAGCGAGTTTGAAATAAGTCCCGGAATAATGAAGCTATAAAACTGGGGGTCGCACTTTAATCAAGATAGCTTTATATATTCCAAATAATGGCTCTTTAATTTTGGACATTTTTGAGTTTTACTTTTTACTTAAACATTAAATAGGTATACGTACATTTTACCAATTTCGCTAGCTACCTGTTGGGGTTATAGGTTGCTGTCTTTTCTTTGCAGTAGGCTAATTTAATTTCACATATTGTGTTATAGTATTGAGTGGGAAAGAAAGCTAGGAACCTTAAAGAGGTTCAGCAGCTGTGTAGGTGGAGATAACATGGATATTTACAATAACAATTACAATTGATGAACTCAGTTTCTCCACACCGACGGGTGATGAAGGCCGTGTAAGCCTAAACGTTCCGTTATAGTAAATATCAACGTTGTCTCCAACTGCTCACTTCACGGCTGCCAAAACTCTTTAATGTAAGTTGTTCATTTCTATCTTTCTTTCCCAGTCCACACTAATCCAACCTCTAGGCACTAGCAACCAAACACATATGTCCATATTGCATGGTAATCCAATTGTTTGTTCCAGACCCTGCCAAGGTTACGTTCACCCCTACCGTACAATACCTTCCGTTTCGCCTGGCCGGCGTCGTACAGTGCTTCATCAAGGCTAACCCACCGCTGCAATACGTCACTTGGACCAAAGACAAGCGCCTCTTAGAGCCTTATCAGACTAAAGATATAGTCATCATGAACAATGGCTCACTGCTTTTTACAAGGGTAAACACAATTTAGCCCTTTTGCTTAGAGCCACTTTAGTTAAAGTAGGAAAATAACCGGTGGATGCAAAATTCGACTTAAGTCGATCACTGAAACAAGATGAGGCTAATAGGCGATATTGGACTAGAGCCGCTGTGTCTCTTAAAGTTCATTTTTCACCACTAGATTGCAGCAGCATGCATGCATGTATGCGCATGTATGTATGTTTGTATGTATGTATGTATGTATGTATGTATGTATGTATGTATGTATGTATGTATGTATGCAGTGCTTTTTTTCTAAAATAAAGTTAACCGGTACGTTCGGTATTATGTTTCATGTGACTGGCGTGGTATAGCTGGGGTCTGGGGCGAAGCCCCAGCCGCCGGAGGCAAATTCGCCGTAGGCGAAAATGTTTTGGGTTACTGATAGAGGTGTGCGAGTAGCAATTTTCTGGTTCGAGTCGAGTTCGAGTTCGAGTAGTACAAAACCAGAAATTTTTCGAGTCGAGTTCGAGTAGTAAAAAATTGAAGTACTTTAATATGCTGGGATTCATTGGGAAATAGGTAGCCTATAAGAAAGAATCGTACAACAAGGTGAATACATTTCTTGTTACTTTTTATAGCTTAGTCTTAAGTTAACAGTAAGAAATCTTAACTTAGGCCTGTTGTAAGGCAACAACAAGGCCTGGCCTAGGGTTATTCCTATGGTAGGCTAGGCTAGGCACAAGAGCCTAGGCCTAGACCTAGATTAGCCTATTGCATTTGTAACTAAATCTAAATCTGAACTCACCTTGTAATTCTTTTGGCCTTTGGGTCAGTAGCAGGCCACTTCAAAGCAGAGTTCATTCTATACTCATGAAGTGTTAGCTGTGTCCTAGCCTGCATTGGCCTAGGCCTAGGCCTAGCTGGTGTATGGCTAGACTTAAGACATTTTAAAGGCCAAAAGAATTACAAGGTGAGTTTAGATTTAGTTACAAATGCAATATGCTAATCTAGGTCTAGGCCTAGGCTCTTGTGCCTAGCCTAGCCATTGTGTATAAAATCCCTTATTTTAAACTCAATGGCCTAGCCTACCATAGGAATAACACTAGGCCAGGCCTTGTTGTTTTGTAGGCCTAGGCCTAGCTGGTGTAAACTATGCGTGGATCTGAAGATGTCTAGCACAACTTGTTGTGCTTCCACAATTGACTTTCATGGTTGCCGCACACATTTCGGTGCATTTATCGATCGCACAAAAAAAAACATGATACAAATAACAGATAGCCTTCAAAAAGACAAGCCAGCCATTGAAGTTGAAGAAGATATCTAGAGGAAATGATGTTCCAACAATGTCTCGTAGCCATACCGGATGTTTGGGCGGGGCTTACGTATGCAGCTTCAACTAAGCTCCGCCTCCAACGCCCACATCAGTGTAGTATAAACAGCGTTTTGACGATCTCCAGCGATATATCGCGCAATAATCGAAACTCGAAAAAAACTCGATAGTCGAGTAGTAATTGTGAATTTCGAGTCGAGTACTAAAAACTCGACTCGACTCGAAAACTCGAGTACTCGCACACCCCTAGTTACTGATGCATTCAGTTTGATGGTCAAAAACGCATTTTTAAGGTGGATTTGTATCGTAGATATCGACGAAATATGAAGCTTATGTTGCACAGCTCATGACTGGGATTAGATTCTGTGGCCACATGATCGAGCAGCGCGTGGGCGTGAACTAGCGTCCGCAGAAAACATAAAATCTCTTTTAAAAAAACGTGCCAATAGTGATGGTTTCATTGTTATAAGACGGAAACCTAAACATTTTTTTTAGCCCCCCCCTCCCCCCCCCCCCCCCGTCTCATGTTGAATCCGCCACAGTTTAACGTGACCCACGAGACGTGCATTAACTCACTACAAATTTAATAGTTAATATTTGTTTTAAAATAATTTATAACTCACCAAAATCGATGATTTTGAATTCAAAGCAATTTCCAAACATGACTCATAGTCATGTTCTCGTCAGCAACACGTCGGTCTCTTGCTCTGCTTCGGGTATCGGTGGCGAGGTGACGACCCTGGAGGTACCATGAGTTCACGTAGCTAGCGGGCTTAAACAGTCGCAAGGGAGGGCCGACCATTTTTATAAACAGCAATGCAGCGGTGGTGGCAGTCAGCAAAGATGCTCTTGAGCGGGTAACAATTAAGTTCATTTGACTGAACCCTCGTTCACATTCACTCGTCGATATCGGAATGCAATTTAAAATGTTCGTTAAAGGTGAGAGCGATGATGACATTTCTTTGTTAATTAGGCACTGACGAAACCCCCGAATAATTTGCCTTTCAGCTACTCGGAACCTTTTGCATAAGCTGTGGAGTTCGATTTCACCGAAAGTCAAATTGTCATCAACATTCGCCGGCCAAAACTGGGGGTCCAAAACTTTGGCCCATTTGGGCAGTTCCGAGTCTTTTTCGGAAAGTAATCGATTTTTCATGCGTTCCTTCAAACTCTCATAAAAATCAACTGGATCAATGGAATGTGACTCATTGCGACTTATTGTGTTATGCAGAGCAACGCCTTTGAACCTCAAATCATCAGTGGCACAAACAGCTTCTGTGTAATACAATCCCGGGTTAGTTTTTCTGTTTTCGAAAAACGTAACTTGTGATTGTAGTTTTTGATATGCACTGAAAAGGGGGATCTTGCGGTTTTGTAGTTCGAGACTTAGTTCCGATAATTCTTGTAGTGCGTCACACAGTAAGCCTAGATCAAGAACAAAGTTAACAGAAGTTATTTTTCTCAGCAATCCCTCATACATGGCTCTCTCCGAGCCGTCACGGTGCTGCTTGTCGTCTTTGGCTTCAGTAAAATGTTTGACGAGAGCCTCATAACTCTGCCACACGGCCTTAACTGAGCGGAAACTTGAAGCCACCCACCTTGTACCGAGAACTCTTCCTATCTTCAACAGAGACAATTCTAACTCTTCAGCACATAATTTTAATTCTCTCGCATTTTTGGGAGATAGATGGTAAATCACGTAAAGTTTGTCAATAAAAGACTTGAAATTATTGATTGGTGATTTGAAATCTTTTTTTACAGTGTCGCCCACAGACAGTTCAAGTCGGTGATTTGCACAGTGCCATATCAAAATCGACGGAAATTTTCTTTGAAATAAAGCCGATACACCGTTTTTTTGGCCTAACATAACTGCTGCACCATCACATGCTAATGCGATCAAATTTTCGCTCAAGAATTCGTCAGTAAAACCAGCAACATTGAGAAACCGCATGAGTGTTTGAAATATACCTTGGGCTGTCACGTTTTCTAGTTCGAGTAGGTCTAAATAAATGTTCACTGGTTCGAGATCTCCATCTGGCAAAACAGTACGGACGTAAATGATCAATGATGAAATTTGGCTGACCGTCGTGCTCTCGTCAATTAACAACGAAATTTTACATTGCCCCTCGATGATTTTTGTTATCAGTGACTTTTTCATTTCCGTCGCTATATGATTGACTATATTAATGCAGGCATTTGTTGAATGGAGAATGCGTCCCATATTAACGCCGTTAAGCTCTTGCATATCGATTTCACTTTCAAAATCGTTAAAAGACTGATTTTTTTTAGCTACTTTGTAAGCAGTGCGAAAGATTTTTTCTGTTATCTCTTTGTCTTTGTCAAACGCTTTCGTACAAATACTTTCCAAAGTTTTTTTTCTCTGCACAGGATAGTATATTTTCGGCTGCTTTGTGCGCTAGGCTAGTTTTATGCTCATGTATTTTTTTTCGCAACGCTGTCATTTGTTGCCTCTTGTCGGTTCCAAAATGTGTTATTTGCACTTCCATCCATCCTTTTGACAATGTCATCCCTTGAGATTTTTTTTCAGGTCCGAGTGACCCAACCTTTTGACAAGATTTGCATCCTAGCTTCTTATTTTGCACTAACAGCCAAGCGTTTTTAGAACAAAATTCACTTTTTTTTTCAAGATCCCAACAGTCGGGCAAATTTTGAATTTCAGAAGCACTCGAGTTTAAAGGTGGATTAGCACTAGATTGCCTGGTCACATCGCTATTGTTTACTACTTCGAACACTTCTAACTCTTTTGTAGGATTATTAACGTTACATTCCCTATCCGAATAATTGGCACATTCAGCACGATCAACTTCATGGTTAACGTCACCAACCCCATCACAATTGTTTACAACTTTAAACGCGCTTACATGTTGGGTAGTTTTGGCACTACATTCACCGTCTGAATGCTTTGTACAGTCTTCACTTTCTTTATTGTTTTCGGTCACACGACAATTGTTTTCGGTTTCATTTTGTTTTAACTTTTTTGCAGGTTGCGTTTGAAAAAAAGAAGTTATTTTTCGGTTCATTTTTATTTTTTACGCTCTCACTAAACACACACACACACACACACTCGCTAATCACGACGACATCTCCACTCGTCACCAGAGAGGAAACTAACCCTGCCACACACAACTTACAATCCCTTGACCACCGATCCCCCCCCCCCCACCCCCACCCACTTTCTCACCCAACACAACCCAATCGTTGTCTGTAAATTGAAAAGGCGTTTTCCAGGAAAACAGAAAAGTAAGAATGGGTAAATTCTCTTTTGTGGTTCCCAGAAGCTACTCTTGACAAGAGTTGACATTTTAGTCAAAACAACCCTAATTATCCTTCCTCAGAACTGATGACCCAAGTGATAGAAAAGATTACTGTAGTGAGTGGCCACCAAGAGTCATCAAAGAAGGGATTTACTACATGTCACACCCATGTCACCAGCGTTTAGAGCTAATGGGCCATGTTTGTGTATTGAACCATTATAATCGTGTTGTAAACCAAGATTTACTAGAAAAACACGGTTGCCAATTTTATAATAACGGAAGTCGAAAGAATGTTACCCTTTGAAAGAATAAGAATTGCAATGAGATGACAACAGTGCGCTATCTGTTGGCCCTTTAAATCCTATTTCACGGTCTATTATACAAACATTGGTCATTAGCTCAAAACATTTCGTTTCTACTATGAGCAGACAGGCTTTACAATGACATGCTCCCAAATGAAACATATTTTGCAGTCACAAGCCTTTCAAGCCTTTCACACTGCATACTAAAGTTCTTCACGCGCTTCAATGCTAATCGTAGCGTACCGGCTATAGTGTGACTTTATTGCCATTTACCGGTACGCCTCTTGTGTTAGCCGGTACGTGTACCGGCTCGTACCGGCCGAAAAAAAGCCCTGTGTGTATGTATGTATGTATGTATGTATTTCCTATGTATGTATGTATGTATGTATGTATGTATTAATGAATGAATGAATGAATGTATAGCACTGTGTGTATTTTTGGGATGTTCTACCTACGCATTTTAACTTAAAGAATCACAACAATGAAAATAATGTGTGAAAACGTTAAATTTAATTCTGGGTTGTGGGGATGTCGTCGTCGTCAGATAACAATAAAAAAATGTTGAGACTAAACAAAACTATTTTATTTTTGGGGTGTTTTTGAGTAATTTTCCAGGCATATAGTAGTCCTTAATGGTGCAGCAAAAGGGTTAAGGTATGCTCTGTAGGTATGGGGGTGGGGGTGGATTTATCTAAACAAAATAATGTTTTGAGTTTTGAGGCTGTAGAAGTATGCAGTAAGAATTAGAATGACGTCGAGAAGAAATCTCGACGTGAGCTTTTTGAGAAAATTCGAGTCCTGCACATCCCTATTGATAAAATATTTTGATATAAAAGTCATTTGCAGGTTTGGCAGTTGAGTTTGGATTGTTTCTCGTTTTCTCTAATAATTCCTTAAAATTAGAACCAAACAAATGCAATATAGGGTTAGCAGGTACAAAGCTACGACAATTTTGTTCCAACTTGAAGGTGGCTTTTTCTCATTTGCTCGTCTTTTCATTTACCCCTTGTTCGTGAATGTAATACCATATTATCAAACTTATTAGGATGTTGAACTGATATTCTTTTCCAGGTGAACCAGAATCACCAAGGGAGGTATACTTGCACCCCTTACAATGCTCAGGGAACCCAAGGCTCTTCGGGGCCGATGGAGGTATTAGTTCGCAAACCTCCCATCTTCACACTTGAACCAGAACCCCTCTACCAGAGGAAAGTCGGCGAAACTGTGGAGATGTTCTGCGATGCTCAAGAAGCAGAAGGGACACAAAAACCAAAGATCTTCTGGCAAAAGGTACACATTTACATAGTATGAATGGGCAAAAATATCGATATTATCGATTAAGGCTATTCCAGACAATTGTGATATGGATTAAAAACCTGCTTTTTATGGTTGCAACTGTTAAATATGGTTCTCAGCAAACGAACAAAAAAAAAGCAAAATTGCCATTCACACGGACCGGAATGTTAAAGAACTCAAATTTTATTCGAGAACCCCTCCCAATATTATATAGTAATGTATATAGTAATATTGCCTCGCAATATTACTAGCCTTTAGGCCTGATCTATATTTCCTATATATGAGTGAATATATTTTAACACAGTGTGGTATATATATAATTGTTATTCTTCTTATTCTTATTGACAACTTGAAATGCTCACATGTCGCTGTGACATGCACATGAGTGAATATGTAGAAGGCTTATTTATATAAATAATAAATATAATGATGAAGAAATAATTCAAGTTAAAGGAATAGTCAGATGGAGAACTAGAAAATTACCAATGAGTCAAAAGTGCATGAAAATCAGTTATGTGTAAAGTACAATTGATATAGGTTGCTTCAACGCAAGAAAAAAAATAGTGAACATTCAGCTATTCTAATTGATTGACTCCGTCCGATCTGCTGCATTTTTCTTCTAAAGCGTAGTACAGCTGTATCTGTTTCAAGGTCGCTAACGCCTGCCTGATAGACAGAGCACTCATTGTGTAATACGAGTCCCGCCAGCGCTCCGCGAAACACTCGGCGACTGCGGACAGTGCCGCTCAAAACAGATTGCAACTTTTCTACACATGAAATCACAAACAAATTAATTGCAGGGCATTTTGTAGAAGTACACGTTCGTACTAAGAAGCATGTTATCGGTAGAGAAACGATGCACATTAAACCTCCTGATCGATTTTTGATAAGTGCCCTATTTTAGCGGTGGTTTTACTATCTCGAGACAACAATTTTTGTAAATGGGAATTACCATGAGGAAAGTTGCTCGGTGCTACTTGGTAGCACCAAGCCAAAAAATCGCGTTTTCTTTAATTTTTTAACCGCCTGCTTTTAATGTATGATATCGTTTAGTCATGTTTTCCATATTTGAGGGTGGACATCTACAAATGGTAGTTCTTTAGTTTTTCATCTGACTATTCCTTTAACAAAATAAAAGAAACAATTGCCTATATAGGACTAGTCACAGGTACCCATCTAGGAAGTGTTACTGACAAACACTTGCATCTGTTGTATGCTTTTAGACGGATGGTTCCCCGCTTCAAAAGAACCGTGTGCGTGAGACGGGAGGCAACGTCACTATTGAAGGTCTGAGACGGTCAGATTTCGGCTTCTATCAGTGTGTCGCGACAAATGAGGTAAATTTATTGGAACAGTATTTTGCTTTTTCCATTCAAAATTTTTAAGTCCGTCTGTAAAAGCAAAAATAGTTAAAATGTTAGCCACATATCGGTAGAAATACTTTTTTTTAGCGTTTTAGGTTTTAGATGCTAAATCGGTGAACATTTATTTTTGAAAACGCTACTAATGCTAGTTTTCAAAAAATTGTGTGTTCCCGTTGCTATTGAGATTTAGTTAAGAATTGCATTCTAACCCTTGATCTGCACATAATTTTCCATTAGAAGTGCAAGAAACACCTTCATATTCAAGGTTTTGATAAAAAGCAAACATAAACTGCTAAATTTATAGAAAAGAAAATTAATGCTAAAAACCTTGCCATATCCCTACATATCAGCCATAATACCGGCATTCGACATGGCAACATTGTTTTCTCTGTTATTTGTTCACCATTCTCTGAGTCACTTGCCCGATGCCTGGAGACGTTTCTCTTCCACAGTAACGGTCAAGAGATAGCACTGCTAACTGTACCGTGTTAGTTGCCATCATTGCTCAGTTTAACAACATCTGTGCATCGGCCCTCGAATGTACACTCGCCAGGATTGTAGGGAATGGAAGGTTTCTGGGGAAAAGCCCCAGCCAGCTATTGGAGGCTAACTCGGCGAAGGCGCAAAATTTTCCGAGCCTAATTTTGTGTTTAATGGTCTCAAACGGATTTTTACGCTAATCTCTAGTAGGTACTATGACGACGTTCACGCCATAAGCGGTGAAACGTATAGATCGTACTGTGTTGTCGGGGTCGGTTCTGTGCGCAGGCTAAGAAACATGAGACACTATTGATGCATTTAGTTATCAGTGACTTTTTGTTTTGACAATAAATTGTTAACTCGCCAGTGGCGAGCTGGCGAGTGGACTTTTTGAGGGCTGCTGTGCATTAGTTCATTTTGTTGCCATCAGAATGCATACAGTCTCTTTTAGTGGTGAATTGCCAGGCACAATTGTATATGATTGTGTTTCCAGGTAGCAACGATTGTAGCCCCAACCCAGTTGGTTGTGGAAGGCACCCAACCACATGCTCCGTACAACGTGTCTGGCAATGCTAGTGAGTTTGCAGTCACCCTTCAGTGGCAGCCTGGCTATAGTGGAGGGCCTGACTACAAGCAAGACTACACCATCTGGTAACTACCTATACACGCAATGTAATGAATGCAAGTTAGGGGTGGGCCAACGTTCGAATTTTCGAACTGGAACCAAACTTTAATTAAGTTCGAACCGAGTTCGGGTTTGAAAATTCAAGTTCGAGTCCGACATTTTGCCGAGTTCGTTATTCAAAACGCGCGGCGCGCGATCTTTGTCCGACGAGTTCCCGCACTTCCCGCCAGATCGCATGCACGGAAAAGTCGAAACCGGGAATAAATCGATCTATTGAATAAACGCACCAATCACATCTCGTACACGCGGTCTTAATGCAACGAGTTCACTCACTTTCTGCAAGATAGCGCTCACGTTCGCGTCCGCGTCGTTCGTGTGACGCAAGATCGGTTAAGTAGTAAGTAGTATTACCGACCGACGTGCGTTCTTCATCCAAGGAGTTCCTTAAATTCCCGCGAGATGGTGCTCACATATGAAAAGTACAAACCAATGTTGCCAACACTACAACGCTTAATTAACAACAATTTTCGAGCACGAGTTTCTTAATTTATTCCTGGAAATTCTGCGAGGTTAGGCCTGTATAGCGACGATAATATTATTAATGAGCATTATTTAAAACTAATAAATGATTCTAAGTAATTTTTGAAGAATTGCATTAAAATCTTAACCTGGTGCCTAATTGTCTTTGTATCCTACTTCCCAAATCAAATTCTAAATTTGATTTACATCCTTAGTCATGTGGCAATTTTTTTTCCTTTTTTTCCTTCGAAGTTCGAGTTCAAAGTTCGAATATTTTTCTAACGGAGTTGGAGTTGGACCCTAAAAATGGTGTGTTGGCGGTGGCACCCCTAATGTCTGTACATCTTGTTACAACAGAGTGGCTGGAAAGTGGGCTCTCGGTTAGCATATCTACTCATATTTAGCAACAATTAAAATGTGTTGCATTATTTTTCATTGCTTAAGGCTAATTTAGAAATTGGTTAAATTTGATGTTAGAAGTTTTCAAGGAATGTGGGAATCTGTTATCGACGGTATTGAAAACCGTAGTCGATCACTAAATGCAGGTTGATTAAAATTGGCTTGATAGTTATTTCTTATTTGCTTTTATAACTTATATTTTAATGAAATGTTGAGTGATGTGAGAAAAAAGAAAACGAGTATGAGTGTACATGTATATAGTAGGGATGTCATAGTGTAGGCCTACCCGGGTTCTTGGGTTAACTCAATCTATTTTTAGGATTCAAATCTTAATCGGGTAGTAATATTTGAAAAAAAAATTACGCTACGATATTTCTGCGACTACTTTCCTTGAAGCTACAGTGAATTCCTACTTGTGGGCGTGGCGAGCGTGTACTAATTAGCGGCCTGCTGATTAGTACACGCTGTCATTACTTCCAGCACCCAGCAGCTGCACAGAGCCCAACCCACACGGGCAGAGTACGGCCTGCAACCACATGGTTTCGGGGGGGAGGGGTTGCCAGGATAAGATGACATAATTTAGGCTTGCAGGATTCGGGTAACCTGCTCGATTCCTGGAAGGTCAGGAACCGGATCCGAATTTTCCTACCCTATGACATCCCTTGTATAAACTACTAAACAGTCTCAGTTTTGAGCAGTATTTTTTATATTGAACTTCAGAATGTTTACAGAATGGACGGAGTATACTTGTAAAACATGTCATATGAGGGTGGTGGGGTTGCTATGGGAGTTCCTTTCAAAGCCGCGTGAAATAGTTGTGTCGTCACTTGCGGTCTAAGGTCCTGGACCCTTCTACCTGCACAACGCCATTCACTCGAGTCGGCCGGCCTCACAATCATTGTTTCAGTGAAGTTTGTCATTTAGTGGATGTAGAATATGTAATGACAAAACTTGCACGCATAACATCATTATACGAGGGTGAATAAAAATGGTGAATAACTGTTGTTTATAAGTGCAACAATAGAAGGGGTAAATTAGATTCTAATGGCAACAAACTTTCATTTCATTGGTTTCTTGACCAAAATCGATCCCCTGACTTTATAAACAATGAGTTTTTAAAGTGGATCGTGGATCTACACGATCTATATTTACATTGTGTGTGTTGTAATCACTTTACTGAGGAGGAGTAAGAATTATCGAAACTCAAAAGCAAAGTTATAACCGGGCTATAAACCGACACTGACTAAAAATGCAGTCTCTTATAAAAACATGAGAGGTAACACTGTTTCACCCCCAATGAAGCATGCATAATCGCAATACATACATAAGGACAAAATAGCATTGGTGCAATAAACTTTGGCGGCAACTGTAAGTACTAATAATCCCAAGAAGAATAATGAAAATGTAATTAATAAAATAAGCAATTAGCTCCATACTGTAGATGACAATAGTTGTATTTCTAGTTTCTACGAATGACAGTGATGATGTTGAACTATCATGTGTTCATAGAATATGAATCGCCCTCAAAAGAAATGGAAGTAGGCCTACAGTGGGAGTTGGCAGCACCGAAACGTAGGAAACCGCATCCGCGGGACATTCACACGGCGAGCGCAGTGCTAGCCGGGCCGGGCGGTGACATCACCGTCACTGTAGTTAGCCAGGGCTGAGCGCAGTGCTAGCCGGGCCGGGCGGTGACATCACCGTCACTGTAGTTAGCCAGGGCTGGGCGCAGTGCTAGCCGGGCCGGGCGGTGACATCACCGTCACTGTAGTTAGCCAGGGCTGGGCGCAGTGCTAGCCGGGCCGGGCGGTGACATCACCGTCACTGTAGTTAGCCAGGGCTGGGCGCAGTGCTAGCCGGGCCGGGCGGTGACATCACCGTCACTGTAGTTAGCCAGGGCTGAGCGCAGTGCTAGCCGGGCCGGGCGGTGACATCACCGTCACTGTAGTTAGCCAGGGCTGAGCGCAGTGCTAGCCGGGCCGGGCGGTGACATCACCGTCACTGTAGTTAGCCAGGGCTGAGCGCAGTGCTAGCCGGGCCGGGCGGTGACATCACCGTCACTGTAGTTAGCCAGGGCTGGGCGCAGTGCTAGCCGGGCCGGGCGGTGACATCACCGTCACTGTAGTTAGCCAGGGCTGAGCGCAGTGCTAGCCGGGCCGGGCGGTGACATCACCGTCACTGTAGTTAGCCAGGGCTGAGCGCAGTGCTAGCCGGGCCGGGCGGTGACATCACCGTCACTGTAGTTAGCCAGGGCTGGGCGCAGTGCTAGCCGGGCCGGGCGGTGACATCACCGTCACTGTAGTTAGCCAGCGCTGAGCGCAGTGCTAGCCGGGCCGGGCGGTGACATCACCGTCACTGTAGTTAGCCAGGGCTGGGCGCAGTGCTAGCCGGGCCGGGCGGTGACATCACCGTCACTGTAGTTAGCCAGGGCTGAGCGCAGTGCTAGCCGGGCCGGGCGGTGACATCACCGTCACTGTAGTTAGCCAGGGCTGGGCGCAGTGCTAGCCGGGCCGGGCGGTGACATCACCGTCACTGTAGTTAGCCAGGGCTGAGCGCAGTGCTAGCCGGGCCGGGCGGTGACATCACCGTCACTGTAGTTAGCCAGGGCTGAGCGCAGTGCTAGCCGGGCCGGGCGGTGACATCACCGTCACTGTAGTTAGCCAGGGCTGGGCGCAGTGCTAGCCGGGCCAGGCGGTGACATCACCGTCACTGTAGTTAGCCAGGGCTGGGCGCAGTGCTAGCCGGGCCGGGCGGTGACATCACCGTCACTGTAGTTAGCCAGGGCTGAGCGCAGTGCTAGCCGGGCCGGGCGGTGACATCACCGTCACTGTAGTTAGCCAGGGCTGAGCGCAGTGCTAGCCGGGCCGGGCGGTGACATCACCGTCACTGTAGTTAGCCAGGGCTGAGCGCAGTGCTAGCCGGGCCGGGCGGTGACATCACCGTCACTGTAGTTAGCCAGGGCTGAGCGCAGTGCTAGCCGGGCCGGGCGGTGACATCACCGTCACTGTAGTTAGCCAGGGCTGGGCGCAGTGCTAGCCGGGCCGGGCGGTGACATCACCGTCACTGTAGTTAGCCAGGGCTGAGCGCAGTGCTAGCCGGGCCGGGCGGTGACATCACCGTCACTGTAGTTAGCCAGGGCTGAGCGCAGTGCTAGCCGGGCCGGGCGGTGACATCACCGTCACTGTAGTTAGCCAGGGCTGAGCGCAGTGCTAGCCGGGCCGGGCGGTGACATCACCGTCACTGTAGTTAGCCAGGGCTGGGCGCAGTGCTAGCCGGGCCGGGCGGTGACATCACCGTCACTGTAGTTAGCCAGGGCTGGGCGCAGTGCTAGCCGGGCCGGGCGGTGACATCACCGTCACTGTAGTTAGCCAGGGCTGAGCGCAGTGCTAGCCGGGCCGGGCGGTGACATCACCGTCACTGTAGTTAGCCAGGGCTGAGCGCAGTGCTAGCCGGGCCGGGCGGTGACATCACCGTCACTGTAGTTAGCCAGGGCTGAGCGCAGTGCTAGCCGGGCCGGGCGGTGACATCACCGTCACTGTAGTTAGCCAGGGCTGAGCGCAGTGCTAGCCGGGCCGGGCGGTGACATCACCGTCACTGTAGTTAGCCAGGGCTGGGCGCAGTGCTAGCCGGGCCGGGCGGTGACATCACCGTCACTGTAGTTAGCCAGGGCTGAGCGCAGTGCTAGCCGGGCCGGGCGGTGACATCACCGTCACTGTAGTTAGCCAGGGCTGAGCGCAGTGCTAGCCGGGCCGGGCGGTGACATCACCGTCACTGTAGTTAGCCAGGGCTGGGCGCAGTGCTAGCCGGGCCGGGCGGTGACATCACCGTCACTGTAGTTAGCCAGGGCTGGGCGCAGTGCTAGCCGGGCCGGGCGGTGACATCACCGTCACTGTAGTTAGCCAGGGCTGAGCGCAGTGCTAGCCGGGCCGGGCGGTGACATCACCGTCACTGTAGTTAGCCAGGGCTGAGCGCAGTGCTAGCCGGGCCGGGCGGTGACATCACCGTCACTGTAGTTAGCCAGGGCTGGGCGCAGTGCTAGCCGGGCCGGGCGGTGACATCACCGTCACTGTAGTTAGCCAGGGCTGAGCGCAGTGCTAGCCGGGCCGGGCGGTGACATCACCGTCACTGTAGTTAGCCAGGGCTGGGCGCAGTGCTAGCCGGGCCGGGCGGTGACATCACCGTCACTGTAGTTAGCCAGGGCTGGGCGCAGTGCTAGCCGGGCCGGGCGGTGACATCACCGTCACTGTAGTTAGCCAGGGCTGGGCGCAGTGCTAGCCGGGCCGGGCGGTGACATCACCGTCACTGTAGTTAGCCAGGGCTGAGCGCAGTGCTAGCCGGGCCGGGCGGTGACATCACCGTCACTGTAGTTAGCCAGGGCTGGGCGCAGTGCTAGCCGGGCCGGGCGGTGACATCACCGTCACTGTAGTTAGCCAGGGCTGGGCGCAGTGCTAGCCGGGCCGGGCGGTGACATCACCGTCACTGTAGTTAGCCAGGGCTGAGCGCAGTGCTAGCCGGGCCGGGCGGTGACATCACCGTCACTGTAGTTAGCCAGGGCTGAGCGCAGTGCTAGCCGGGCCAGGCGGTGACATCACCGTCACTGTAGTTAGCCAGGGCTGAGCGCAGTGCTAGCCGGGCCGGGCGGTGACATCACCGTCACTGTAGTTAGCCAGGGCTGGGCGCAGTGCTAGCCGGGCCGGGCGGTGACATCACCGTCACTGTAGTTAGCCAGGGCTGAGCGCAGTGCTAGCCGGGCCGGGCGGTGACATCACCGTCACTGTAGTTAGCCAGGGCTGGGCGCAGTGCTAGCCGGGCCGGGCGGTGACATCACCGTCACTGTAGTTAGCCAGGGCTGAGCGCAGTGCTAGCCGGGCCGGGCGGTGACATCACCGTCACTGTAGTTAGCCAGGGCTGAGCGCAGTGCTAGCCGGGCCGGGCGGTGACATCACCGTCACTGTAGTTAGCCAGGGCTGGGCGCAGTGCTAGCCGGGCCGGGCGGTGACATCACCGTCACTGTAGTTAGCCAGGGCTGAGCGCAGTGCTAGCCGGGCCGGGCGGTGACATCACCGTCACTGTAGTTAGCCAGGGCTGGGCGCAGTGCTAGCCGGGCCAGGCGGTGACATCACCGTCACTGTAGTTAGCCAGGGCTGAGCGCAGTGCTAGCCGGGCCGGGCGGTGACATCACCGTCACTGTAGTTAGCCAGGGCTGAGCGCAGTGCTAGCCGGGCCGGGCGGTGACATCACCGTCACTGTAGTTAGCCAGGGCTGGGCGCAGTGCTAGCCGGGCCGGGCGGTGACATCACCGTCACTGTAGTTAGCCAGGGCTGAGCGCAGTGCTAGCCGGGCCGGGCGGTGACATCACCGTCACTGTAGTTAGCCAGGGCTGAGCGCAGTGCTAGCCGGGCCGGGCGGTGACATCACCGTCACTGTAGTTAGCCAGGGCTGAGCGCAGTGCTAGCCGGGCCGGGCGGTGACATCACCGTCACTGTAGTTAGCCAGGGCTGGGCGCAGTGCTAGCCGGGCCGGGCGGTGACATCACCGTCACTGTAGTTAGCCAGGGCTGAGCGCAGTGCTAGCCGGGCCGGGCGGTGACATCACCGTCACTGTAGTTAGCCAGGGCTGAGCGCAGTGCTAGCCGGGCCGGGCGGTGACATCACCGTCACTGTAGTTAGCCAGGGCTGGGCGCAGTGCTAGCCGGGCCGGGCGGTGACATCACCGTCACTGTAGTTAGCCAGGGCTGAGCGCAGTGCTAGCCGGGCCGGGCGGTGACATCACCGTCACTGTAGTTAGCCAGGGCTGGGCGCAGTGCTAGCCGGGCCGGGCGGTGACATCACCGTCACTGTAGTTAGCCAGGGCTGGGCGCAGTGCTAGCCGGGCCGGGCGGTGACATCACCGTCACTGTAGTTAGCCAGGGCTGAGCGCAGTGCTAGCCGGGCCGGGCGGTGACATCACCGTCACTGTAGTTAGCCAGGGCTGAGCGCAGTGCTAGCCGGGCCGGGCGGTGACATCACCGTCACTGTAGTTAGCCAGGGCTGAGCGCAGTGCTAGCCGGGCCGGGCGGTGACATCACCGTCACTGTAGTTAGCCAGGGCTGAGCGCAGTGCTAGCCGGGCCGGGCGGTGACATCACCGTCACTGTAGTTAGCCAGGGCTGAGCGCAGTGCTAGCCGGGCCGGGCGGTGACATCACCGTCACTGTAGTTAGCCAGGGCTGAGCGCAGTGCTAGCCGGGCCGGGCGGTGACATCACCGTCACTGTAGTTAGCCAGGGCTGAGCGCAGTGCTAGCCGGGCCGGGCGGTGACATCACCGTCACTGTAGTTAGCCAGGGCTGAGCGCAGTGCTAGCCGGGCCGGGCGGTGACATCACCGTCACTGTAGTTAGCCAGGGCTGGGCGCAGTGCTAGCCGGGCCGGGCGGTGACATCACCGTCACTGTAGTTAGCCAGGGCTGAGCGCAGTGCTAGCCGGGCCGGGCGGTGACATCACCGTCACTGTAGTTAGCCAGGGCTGAGCGCAGTGCTAGCCGGGCCGGGCGGTGACATCACCGTCACTGTAGTTAGCCAGGGCTGAGCGCAGTGCTAGCCGGGCCAGGCGGTGACATCACCGTCACTGTAGTTAGCCAGGGCTGGGCGCAGTGCTAGCCGGGCCGGGCGGTGACATCACCGTCACTGTAGTTAGCCAGCGCTGAGCGCAGTGCTAGCCGGGCCGGGCGGTGACATCACCGTCACTGTAGTTAGCCAGGGCTGGGCGCAGTGCTAGCCGGGCCAGGCGGTGACATCACCGTCACTGTAGTTAGCCAGGGCTGGGCGCAGTGCTAGCCGGGCCAGGCGGTGACATCACCGTCACTGTAGTTAGCCAGGGCTGAGCGCAGTGCTAGCCGGGCCAGGCGGTGACATCACCGTCACTGTAGTTAGCCAGGGCTGGGCGCAGTGCTAGCCGGGCCGGGCGGTGACATCACCGTCACTGTAGTTAGCCAGCGCTGAGCGCAGTGCTAGCCGGGCCGGGCGGTGACATCACCGTCACTGTAGTTAGCCAGGGCTGGGCGCAGTGCTAGCCGGGCCAGGCGGTGACATCACCGTCACTGTAGTTAGCCAGGGCTGGGCGCAGTGCTAGCCGGGCCGGGCGGTGACATCACCGTCACTGTAGTTAGCCAGGGCTGAGCGCAGTGCTAGCCGGGCCGGGCGGTGACATCACCGTCACTGTAGTTAGCCAGGGCTGAGCGCAGTGCTAGCCGGGCCGGGCGGTGACATCACCGTCACTGTAGTTAGCCAGGGCTGGGCGCAGTGCTAGCCGGGCCGGGCGGTGACATCACCGTCACTGTAGTTAGCCAGGGCTGAGCGCAGTGCTAGCCGGGCCGGGCGGTGACATCACCGTCACTGTAGTTAGCCAGGGCTGAGCGCAGTGCTAGCCGGGCCGGGCGGTGACATCACCGTCACTGTAGTTAGCCAGGGCTGGGCGCAGTGCTAGCCGGGCCGGGCGGTGACATCACCGTCACTGTAGTTAGCCAGGGCTGAGCGCAGTGCTAGCCGGGCCGGGCGGTGACATCACCGTCACTGTAGTTAGCCAGGGCTGAGCGCAGTGCTAGCCGGGCCGGGCGGTGACATCACCGTCACTGTAGTTAGCCAGGGCTGAGCGCAGTGCTAGCCGGGCCGGGCGGTGACATCACCGTCACTGTAGTTAGCCAGGGCTGGGCGCAGTGCTAGCCGGGCCGGGCGGTGACATCACCGTCACTGTAGTTAGCCAGGGCTGGGCGCAGTGCTAGCCGGGCCGGGCGGTGACATCACCGTCACTGTAGTTAGCCAGGGCTGAGCGCAGTGCTAGCCGGGCCGGGCGGTGACATCACCGTCACTGTAGTTAGCCAGGGCTGAGCGCAGTGCTAGCCGGGCCGGGCGGTGACATCACCGTCACTGTAGTTAGCCAGGGCTGGGCGCAGTGCTAGCCGGGCCAGGCGGTGACATCACCGTCACTGTAGTTAGCCAGGGCTGAGCGCAGTGCTAGCCGGGCCGGGCGGTGACATCACCGTCACTGTAGTTAGCCAGGGCTGAGCGCAGTGCTAGCCGGGCCGGGCGGTGACATCACCGTCACTGTAGTTAGCCAGGGCTGGGCGCAGTGCTAGCCGGGCCGGGCGGTGACATCACCGTCACTGTAGTTAGCCAGGGCTGAGCGCAGTGCTAGCCGGGCCGGGCGGTGACATCACCGTCACTGTAGTTAGCCAGGGCTGAGCGCAGTGCTAGCCGGGCCGGGCGGTGACATCACCGTCACTGTAGTTAGCCAGGGCTGAGCGCAGTGCTAGCCGGGCCGGGCGGTGACATCACCGTCACTGTAGTTAGCCAGGGCTGAGCGCAGTGCTAGCCGGGCCGGGCGGTGACATCACCGTCACTGTAGTTAGCCAGGGCTGAGCGCAGTGCTAGCCGGGCCGGGCGGTGACATCACCGTCACTGTAGTTAGCCAGGGCTGAGCGCAGTGCTAGCCGGGCCGGGCGGTGACATCACCGTCACTGTAGTTAGCCAGGGCTGAGCGCAGTGCTAGCCGGGCCGGGCGGTGACATCACCGTCACTGTAGTTAGCCAGGGCTGAGCGCAGTGCTAGCCGGGCCGGGCGGTGACATCACCGTCACTGTAGTTAGCCAGGGCTGGGCGCAGTGCTAGCCGGGCCGGGCGGTGACATCACCGTCACTGTAGTTAGCCAGGGCTGAGCGCAGTGCTAGCCGGGCCGGGCGGTGACATCACCGTCACTGTAGTTAGCCAGGGCTGGGCGCAGTGCTAGCCGGGCCGGGCGGTGACATCACCGTCACTGTAGTTAGCCAGGGCTGAGCGCAGTGCTAGCCGGGCCGGGCGGTGACATCACCGTCACTGTAGTTAGCCAGGGCTGAGCGCAGTGCTAGCCGGGCCGGGCGGTGACATCACCGTCACTGTAGTTAGCCAGGGCTGGGCGCAGTGCTAGCCGGGCCGGGCGGTGACATCACCGTCACTGTAGTTAGCCAGGGCTGGGCGCAGTGCTAGCCGGGCCGGGCGGTGACATCACCGTCACTGTAGTTAGCCAGGGCTGAGCGCAGTGCTAGCCGGGCCGGGCGGTGACATCACCGTCACTGTAGTTAGCCAGGGCTGAGCGCAGTGCTAGCCGGGCCGGGCGGTGACATCACCGTCACTGTAGTTAGCCAGGGCTGAGCGCAGTGCTAGCCGGGCCGGGCGGTGACATCACCGTCACTGTAGTTAGCCAGGGCTGGGCGCAGTGCTAGCCGGGCCGGGCGGTGACATCACCGTCACTGTAGTTAGCCAGGGCTGGGCGCAGTGCTAGCCGGGCCGGGCGGTGACATCACCGTCACTGTAGTTAGCCAGGGCTGGGCGCAGTGCTAGCCGGGCCGGGCGGTGACATCACCGTCACTGTAGTTAGCCAGGGCTGAGCGCAGTGCTAGCCGGGCCGGGCGGTGACATCACCGTCACTGTAGTTAGCCAGGGCTGAGCGCAGTGCTAGCCGGGCCGGGCGGTGACATCACCGTCACTGTAGTTAGCCAGCGCTGAGCGCAGTGCTAGCCGGGCCGGGCGGTGACATCACCGTCACTGTAGTTAGCCAGGGCTGAGCGCAGTGCTAGCCGGGCCGGGCGGTGACATCACCGTCACTGTAGTTAGCCAGGGCTGAGCGCAGTGCTAGCCGGGCCGGGCGGTGACATCACCGTCACTGTAGTTAGCCAGGGCTGAGCGCAGTGCTAGCCGGGCCGGGCGGTGACATCACCGTCACTGTAGTTAGCCAGGGCTGAGCGCAGTGCTAGCCGGGCCGGGCGGTGACATCACCGTCACTGTAGTTAGCCAGGGCTGAGCGCAGTGCTAGCCGGGCCGGGCGGTGACATCACCGTCACTGTAGTTAGCCAGGGCTGAGCGCAGTGCTAGCCGGGCCGGGCGGTGACATCACCGTCACTGTAGTTAGCCAGGGCTGAGCGCAGTGCTAGC
Source organism: Isoperla grammatica (assembly GCA_945910005.1). NCBI lineage: Eukaryota > Metazoa > Arthropoda > Insecta > Plecoptera > Perlodidae > Isoperla > Isoperla grammatica. The sequence goes on along the minus strand of OX246746.1, from coordinate 790,061 downwards.
CGGGCCGGGCGGTGACATCACCGTCACTGTAGTTAGCCAGGGCTGAGCGCAGTGCTAGCCGGGCCGGGCGGTGACATCACCGTCACTGTAGTTAGCCAGGGCTGAGCGCAGTGCTAGCCGGGCCAGGCGGTGACATCACCGTCACTGTAGTTAGCCAGCGCTGAGCGCAGTGCTAGCCGGGCCGGGCGGTGACATCACCGTCACTGTAGTTAGCCAGCGCTGAGCGCAGTGCTAGCCGGGCCGGGCGGTGACATCACCGTCACTGTAGTTAGCCAGGGCTGAGCGCAGTGCTAGCCGGGCCAGGCGGTGACATCACCGTCACTGTAGTTAGCCAGGGCTGAGCGCAGTGCTAGCCGGGCCGGGCGGTGACATCACCGTCACTGTAGTTAGCCAGCGCTGAGCGCAGTGCTAGCCGGGCCGGGCGGTGACATCACCGTCACTGTAGTTAGCCAGGGCTGAGCGCAGTGCTAGCCGGGCCGGGCGGTGACATCACCGTCACTGTAGTTAGCCAGGGCTGAGCGCAGTGCTAGCCGGGCCGGGCGGTGACATCACCGTCACTGTAGTTAGCCAGGGCTGAGCGCAGTGCTAGCCGGGCCGGGCGGTGACATCACCGTCACTGTAGTTAGCCAGGGCTGAGCGCAGTGCTAGCCGGGCCGGGCGGTGACATCACCGTCACTGTAGTTAGCCAGGGCTGAGCGCAGTGCTAGCCGGGCCAGGCGGTGACATCACCGTCACTGTAGTTAGCCAGGGCTGGGCGCAGTGCTAGCCGGGCCGGGCGGTGACATCACCGTCACTGTAGTTAGCCAGCGCTGAGCGCAGTGCTTTCTTAAGAGACCTGAAGTTTCCTGTATCTATCTCCAATTGAATCAAGCTAGTTTCTGACAGGCCTTTTTAGCAAACCTAGACTATTCCTCTTAACAGTATAGTCAATATTGAGTCAATATTCCACAATAAATTCTACAATTCTTTTAAATACAAAGATTTTCCATAAGATTATACTACATTAATAGTATCTATTTGTTCAGTTCCTACCCATATACCATCTGGAACTCACTCGTATTCTTTATATCTCTAGGTATCGCGAGTCGGGCATTTCCGATTGGTCGAGCATTCCTGTCACACCTTCTGGTGCGACTCAAGTTACGATCAATCGACTGCAGCCGGGAACGATGTATGAATTCCAGGTGGTTGGGAAAAATGCCCTAGGTGATGGAATGCTAAGCAAAGTGATAACTGTCCGAACCCTGGGTAAGAATAAAAGACTCGCTCACTACGACCCCCTCTCGGAGTTATACCACTGTTACTACCACCAACTGAGCTTGTGAATAGTGATGTCAACAAAGCCTACAATTATGGTTTCACTAAAGCCTGTAGTACATATAAATTTCCTCTCTTTGTATTGTTTGTGTTATGTATTTAACTGAGAAGAATGTTTAGTCAATTGAATGCAGTGTAAAGACTTGTTTACTATGTTGGATACAATGCGTATGATTCCGTTGGGACTACGAGTATATTACGTGTTGGTGTTGGCTTGTTGAACCCATTAGGTTCCCCTATTGTTGCAATGACATTTTGTAGAAATATATTATAGTACCGATACCTTACTATTAAGAATTATTATACTACTTTGAGTTGGCAAAAAGAGTTATTATATTGTTGGTACTCCCTGTGATCATTATTAGCTCCACCCTAACAAATAAACATGACACTGAAAATGTGAATATCAAAGATCTGTGAAATAGTACTAGCTATTTAAAAACTATTGCTGAAATACATTTACACATACAGTACCTATATTAATGGAGAATGCATGTCACTTTTTAATGTATAGTGACTAAAGTAATGGACTAGGAATTGGACATTGTTCTTTCAGGCTCTTAAGCTGTGTAGGATATGAGCTAGCTAATGTGTGTTATATATATTTGTTGTGCCACATGAAGAAGTGCACTCACCAAAAATAGTGACTCCAGTGGGCGGACTTCAGGACTTGACTGTCTTTCCAACCCCTGACCCTACGTCGGGTAAGAACGATCGTTGCCGACTGGCTCGGTCCGGACGGATGCCAACATTAGTGCTCGACCCATTTTTATTTCATTTTAAAATTATCTTTTAGACAAAGGATTCCACATTTCGTGTAGATCCCAAACTGCTTATGGCAATCACCTTGTAAGGGCTGTGCGAGCAGGGATTTTTCAAGTCGAGCGAGATCGAGCAAGATTCAGAAGATATTCTTGAATCTCGAGCGAGATTCGGAATCGAGCGAGATTCAAGATAAAAACAAAGTTATTGGTTGGCTTATTACTTTTCTAGTACCGTAAAGGCCCGAATATAACGCATTTTTTTTTTTTTTTTTCGAAAAAAATATTCTGTATCTTCGCTCGCGCTAGAATGGGAGACTACAAATTTCCAAACACATTTCGCGATGTTTGAAATTCCCGCCTAAAGTCGATCAAGTAGTAACTTTCCATACCGGCACGTCGATCAAGTAGGCCCAGTCTAGCCCCGATGCTAGCGCAACCACTTATTAATTGAAGAACTTCTAAGGGAGGGTGTTGGGAGCATTGGGAGTGGGATGATATCCAAGATGGAAGTTGTCAATGCAAAGTGTTGACTTGGTCTGCGGAATTTTTACCAGCAAGCAATTTTGCAAATAGTTTAGACTATTTTTGAAGTCCATGCCATATTATTAGAATCCATATTTTACAATCTCGAAAATAGGCCGCCTTAATGTTGAATCTAGATTAAACAAAGGCTAGGGTAGGCCCAGGCCTAGGCCTACCTTACGTAAGACGGTCTAAGCCTGAGCGAGCTCTTCATAATTCTGTGGTAGGCGGTAGGCCTGTTAGTATTTATTACGAAATTTTATTTAAAATATAAAAATAATGATGAAATATTGTAAACGTTGTAGAATCTCCACAGAATGGTCCGTTATAATATATTACGCTTTCTTTCTCCAGCCCGCTCGAGACTCGAATTTTCGAGCAGGTGTTTGAGCAAGTCGAGCGATACACGAGCAGAATTTTTATCTCGATCTCGTCTCGAGATTTCGAGACTCGCACAGCTCTAGTATTTACTCGTCTATGAGATTCGCTTTGCGTTGAGCCCACGGCAACCGTTCGGATTGACCCACGTTTTTTTAATGTCTTGTGTTTTTGTTTTTAAGGTTTTGCTGCATGTGTTTATTTTATTGTGTTAAAGATTGATTTGGAATGTCATTTGCTATTATTTCATTGTTTTATTTCATTCCAGACATTTTTGATTATAGTATTATTATCTTTCCAACTGATTCCACAGGAGGGTCTTATTTCCCACCAGTCCTGCGGCCTAAAGGTAAGACCATTATTTTATAACATTTACTATGCACATTCAAAAATGTGTTAATGTACTAATCTCGACTAACCACCTTTCTCAACATTTTTTTTTAGTCTTGAACAGCATTAATTGACACAAAGGACATTTGGTCGGAAATCGAGAAATTCTAAGTGTTACTTCATTACAGAAGCATTGTTCGATTTGATAACATTATTTCAAAGTGAGCATTTTTATTGCACTTACATGGTAACAAAAAGAAAATATCGCAATTAATTTACATGAAATACGGAAACATAATTACAGTGGGTCTGAGGCTTAGTTGAGAATAAAAAATTAGTTGGTCTTGATCTATCACCAATGCTGTAATCCCTGACTACTTGGCTTGCACAAAAATTAGAGCAAATCCCAAATACATTAGCTGTAGCCATGCTCACATTTCAATTATGACACAACATTTTTAGATAACTAGAATGAACTGTCTCACTGTATTTATGTACTATTTATTTATTTATTTATTTATTTATTTATTTATTTATTTATTTATTTATTTATTTATTTATTTATTTATTTATTTATTTATTTATTTATTTATTTATTTATTTATTTATTTATTTATTTATTTATTTATTTATTTATTTATTTATTTATTTATTTATTTATTTATTTATTTATTTATTTATGAGAAATTAAAGGACATGTGGAAATCATACTTCCAGAACCTACTAAATGTTACACATCCGAAATGTGTGGGAAACAATAACAGTGAGATGGAAGAAGAGGGCACAGTAACAAAGGAGGAAGTAAACCATGCAATACAAGGAATGAAAAATGGCAAGTCCCCAGGAGCTGACGAGTTCTCTATTGAAATGGTTAAAGCAGGCAGGAGTGCCAACTGGAGTCAACTGGATGTACAGGATTGTGTAAGCAGCATGGGAACAGAAGAAAGTCCCAAGTGATTGGCTAAGAGGTATAATAGTACCTATATTTAAGAAGGGGGACCGGAAAGAATGTAATAACTACAGGGGAATCACCCTACAAAGTCGGGGAGCAAAAATTTATGAGAGAGTGATTGAAAGAAAAGTACGCAAAATAGTGGAGCCAAAGCTGAGAGAAGAATAATATGGATTCAGAAGCGGAAGGTCCACAATCGACCTGATTTTTGCTCTACGACAAATCATGGAGAAATGGTGGGAAGAAGGGAAGAATTTGTATATGGTTTTCCTCGACTTGGAAAAAACATGACCACCTGCCAAGGCAGAAAGTGTTGACATGCCTGCAACGGAAAGGGGTCAGAAAAACTCTTGTAGAGAGAATAAAGAGTATGTACCCGAGATGCAAAAGTTACGTCTGAACAGGTCATTGTCTAAGTGAATGGTTCACAATCGGCATAGGACTGCGACGAGGGAGCGTACTGTCACCAATACTATTCGACGTGGTAATGGACGAGATGCTGCGAAGGGTTGACCCTAGAAGGGAAGAGGAAGAAGGACTAGAGACCAGGATGATGATATATGCAGATGACATCGTGGAATTGGGAGACAGTGCGGAAGAAGTGCAACGCAAGGTTGATAAATGGAATGAGGTGACAGAAGAATTTGGTATGAAGGTTAGCAGTGTGAAAAGTGAGTCATCAGTGATGCAAAGAAGAAAAAAGTCCACAAGATTTAAAAACCAGATACAAGCAGATGTGGAGGAGAGAAGAGAGGAGCGGGCAGTGGTAGAGGATAGAGAGAGATGGTGGGAGGACAGGAAGAAAAGGAGAGAGTTGGTGCAACGGCGAAAGAGATTCATTCACGAAGAGAATGAAGTTGAAGAAAATGATGTGTCGAGCTTAGCATGTCGACACTGATTCCTGGGATGCCCAAGATCAATGGTGGAAACACCCCTTTACCCAACTAAATGACGGAATAAAGTGTAGCGATATATATATTTATTGTGTAGACGTAGGGCCTAGGGATAAACAGGGTTCTAGGCCTAGAGCCCATGGTAGAGGCAGCCAAATGTTAGGCAAGTAAGCTTAGGCCTAGGCCTAGAAAGAAGGGGAAACTAGCTGGATAGTCTCCACCTGGAGCTGAGTTGGACAAGAGATGACTGCCCAGTTATGAGGCCAGTAGACCTAAGCCTAGATAATGTAGGGCCACAGACATAGGCCATAAACCATATGCCTTAGCATTGAATTGGTTTTAGGTTTAGTATACACCTGGTAGGATGTCGATAATTGTTAAGGACATCTTTCCTTTCTTGTGGACTGGAAGAATCATGGAGTGTTTAAGTTTAGAAGGGAATGAGCTACATTCAAAGGATATGTTTATGGCATGAGAAAGGGGCTAGCAATCTAGACCATTATGGCAATGATAGCACCTGGGATACCATCGAGCCCAGAGGAGTATTTCGAATTAAGTTTTCTCATAACTTTAAAGACTTCAGTGGTTTCAAGACTTCAAATGGTTCACTAGCTTCCTATCGGTCAGGACTATTAAAACCAAAGTAAATGGTGTATTGTCATCAGCGCGGACAGTAAACTGTGGCATTCCACAAGGAACGGTAATTGGTCCCACTGCTTTTAATATGTATATTAATGATCTGCCCAGGTGTATTACACAGTCTAAGGTAACACTTTATGCGGATGACTTTATAGCTCTCATAGAGGGAGAAACTTATGAAGAGGTGACGAATAAAATTGAAATTGACTCCTCAAACATCAAAGATTGGTACTACGCAAACTTATTAAAAATTAATGAGGACAAAACCAAGGTCATGTTCTTGGGGAAGGACGACATTAATACGCCACCTACAGTGAAGGTTGGCAATGTGAATATCACGCCTTGTAAACTGTTGAAGCATTTGGGCCTAAATATTGATAAACTATTGTCCTACACAGATCACATAGATAAAATAACAAACAAATGCATTAAAAGAACATCAACATATATATACTGCAAAAACTGAGACAATTCCTAAATCAAACTGAATGTAAAAATTTTTACACGACCTGTATAAGACCAATCCTCGAATACTGTCCGGCTATAATAAGCTCGGTGACTAAGTATAATTTAAACAAACTGGAGCTAGCTCAAAACCGTGCCTTGCACATATTCAAGGGTGGTCTCAAACTATCAGAGGTTCGTAAACGATATTCAATACCTACAATGCACTCACGCCTCGACTTTCTTACAATAATTAGAGCATTTGACATGATCAATGCCACTCCAAACAATAGATACCCAGCATTACACACCTATTCAAACGGCAAATTTAACTTGCGCTCTCGCACCAATAATAGTCTTTTTGTACCTAGAGTACACAAAGAAAAAGCTGGAAAACGGTCCCTAAAATATAGGCTACCAACCATCTGGAATAAATTACCAGCAACACTTTGAACTGAAAAAAGGAAAGCTATTTTTAAGAAGGATGTGGAATACATGACGTACAAGTTTTGAAATATGTGATACGTGTGCATTTTCTAATATAGTAATAACTAGACCTTAGTTCATAATTCATCATTTTGACATACCTGCAATCAAATATTCTTAAGGCCTAATGTACGTCTATCAGACAAAGTATCGTAATAGATTATCCATTCCTTATCTGGCCTTATATTGTTTATTTTATGTTTTAGATTAGTTACCATTAGGGCCTAATACATTACATATTATTACTTTATTATGTTTTTTTTGCTATTATTATTATAATAATAATAATAATAATAATAATAATAATAATAATTTTTATTATTATTATTATTATTATTATTATTATTATTATTATTATTATTATTGTTTTTATTATTATTATTATTTTTATTATTATTGTTATTATTATTATTATTATTATTATTATTATTATTAATATTATTATTACTATTATTATTATTATTATTATTATTATTATTATTATTATTATTATTATTATTATTATTATTATTATTATTGTATAGTATATACTAAGTTACACATTTTAAATATTCTATTTCTCGAAATTAATATTAATATTCTTTAACACATTTATTACACAATTCATTACTGCCGTCTAATGTACTTTAGATGTATGAAACTTATATGTCAATCATTTACTATGCCCTATTGTAACAATTAGTGTTTTTTTGTAGTTGCAATAAGCAAACATAAATCTCCAGTAGCATAGTCATAAGTAGGTCTAGTTATAAGAAAGGGCATTAAGCATTCGATGTATTATTTAACCAATCCTATGTAACGATATGCTTGAAAGAAACCCTAAATAAATAAATAAATAAATAAATAAGTAGGGAAAAGAAAGAAGAAATTGATTGGCCGTCTCGCAGTAAACAGAGGAGGGGTGGTACTTGTTCCAGCAAAAGTTAGGGACGGGTGAGATATGGGAGGGAGAATATAACTGGATTCTTTAAAGAACACATTACAAAGGTTGGCTACGTCGGTAGGATCATCAATTACCAGGTTATCAACAGCGAGGGAGATATTAGGCGACTGTTTGGAGGAAGAGTTCTCAGATTTGATAATCATGTAGTTTTAGATTAATTAGACGCTGTGGAAATGAGTCAGTCATGATAGTGGCATTTCAAAACTTTTATATTACGAGAATGGGATTTTTCTCTTATTATATTCACCCTTTAGACTAGTGTCAGAAGGACGTAGCTTACAGACAGAATGGAGGCAATGGAGTTCCCTTGACTGCACGAATCAGTCCTGTGCAATCCATATTTTGTTATTGCTCTAATAAATAAATGGTTCTCGGATCAAGATTTTCAAGACCATCTGACTTTCAAGATTCGAAGTGAAGATGGAAGGCGTGTGCGGTTTCCCGGGTTGCTTTTACGTGAAATTTTAATTTTCCCAGATTGCAGTTTCTGATTTTTTGCAATCCTCATTTCCTTTGAGCTGGGATCGTTAACAAATCAGTTTTTTCTTTTTTTTTCTTTTTTCTTTTCTTTCTTCTTCTTTTTCACTTTTATATATATATGTTTTAATTTTAACCCACAATTTTTTTGGTTTCTTCATGTTCTTTCTTATTTGCATACTTCTATTTTTATTTTTTAATATGTTGAATTTCCACTTCATTTGATTTTATTTCATTTGTCAATTATTTTTTCTTGTTCTTGATTATATTTTATATAGTTCAGTAGTTTGTTTTGTTTTTGTTGTTATTGTTATTTATGATTTCATTACTATTCATTGTTTGCATAGCTTAGTTTTATTTAAGGTCCTCCTTTGTAAATCAGCTTTTATAACTGAATAGGATAGACATTAAATAAATAAATAAATTTTAACTTTTGTGAGTGGGAAAGCAACATTAAACAATGATGGAAATCTGTTGTGGAATGAGAGGAACCCAACTTAAGTTGAGCTGGCAGCGAAGAGGGTATCCCAGTGTTCCTTGTGGAGTAGAGTTGAAAATAAGAGATGTTTCCATCAATGTATTTGCGTTTGAATACCGTGGCATTTACAATTGGGATGGGAGAGGAGAATTGAAGGGAGATGGCCAGATGATCAGAGAGGCCCGAGTCTAAAGTCTCAGTCTGAAAAGAGTCAAGAGTCGAATGTTGTCAAGATGCTGTCAAGTAGAGTGGCACTAGAAGGTGTTATTGGGGTGGGGTTGGATATAGTGGCTGACATATTGAATGAGTTGAAGACATCCTGAAGATTAGTTTTAGAGGTGGATGGTTGAAGAAAGTCAATGTTGAAATCACCTCACACAGATGTCTGCCTTTGCTTTGGTAGATAGTGCCTAAAGGCTGAGATAGTATTGAGAGGGAAAGAATTATAGGAACCAACAGCTCACCTTAAAAGAGATCGGCAGCCATGTTGAGATGGAGATTACATATATTTACAATAATTTACAATTAGACGGAACGTTTCGGCTTACACAGCCTTGATCACCCGTCGGTGTAGAGAGACTAACTGACTAAATTTAAAAAGTACATGACTATATACATATATACAAGGCGCTGTTGGTGGTGGAGGGGAGAGTTAGCCTTCACGCACCCAGATCAACTTCCTGGATGTTGACATCTCTATCGAGGAAGGACAGCTCCGCACCAGTTTACACTTCAAGCTGACAAACAGTATGCAGTACCTACACTACAATAGCTGTCACCCGCAGTACACCAAACGGTCTCTGCCCCACTCGCTGGCCACCCGAGGCAGACGTATCTGCTCTAACGATGAAGACCTTGCGTACTACTGCCACCGCATTGTAAAGCCTTTGTTGCCCGAGGGTACTCGCAAGAACAAGTTGAACGGCGCACCACCACAGACACGCCTATCAAAGCCAAACCCACCCAAGGAGACATCATACCCTTGGTGACACAGTGGCACCCTGGCCTACACGTTCTCAACGGCATTCTTAAACGTTGAAGCCATCTTCTTGCTTCCTCCGCTGCTACACAACACCTGGCTACCAACCTTCCCAGGGTGTTCTTCAGACGTCCTCCGAACCTGAGCAACATGCTGGTAAGGCACGACCTGCAGAGGAAGCCAAAAGATAACGCCCTACCTCGAGGCTCGTACCCCTGCGAAAGCAACCGCTGCCACGCATGCCCTATAAACCTCCCGACCAAGACGTTCTCAGCCAGAGCTACCAAGATGACGTACAACATCCAACAACACAACACCTGTACGACACAAAACCTCATCTACCAGCTCCGGTGTCTGCACTGCCCCGCAGAGTACATAGGCCTAACCACCAACACTCTTAGGCAAAGAATGAATGGGCACCGGCACGACACTGTGATTGCCAATGAGAAACCAGTGGCCCTGCATGCGACCAGTCACAACCTAGCCTTTAATGACTGCTTCAATACCAGCATCATCAGGGCTTTGCCACACAACTGCAGTGAGGGAGAGCTCAGAAAGTGGGAACTGGCTCACCAGATGGTTACCAGCTCCCGTATGCCTCCCAATCTCAACCTGCGCTAACCTTGGGGCTCTGGAGGGTATACAGAGAACTACCTTACCTTACCTGGCTAACTCTCCCCTCCACCACCAACAGCGCCTTGTATATATGTATATAGTCATGTACTTTTTAAATTTAGTCAGTTAGTCTCTCTACACCGATGGGTGATCAAGGCTGTATAAGCCGAAACGTTCCGTCTAATTGTAAATTATTGTAAATATATGTAATCTCCATCTCAACACGGCTGCCGATCTCTTTTAAGGTGAGCTGTTGGTTCCTATAATTCTTTCCCTCTCAATACTAGATGTCTGCCTTTGGGTATTGATTGGTTATCTGAGTTAATACTGTCTCTAGTTTATCAAGCAATAAAGGGATATCCCTACAGGGAGGTGTGTAAATGGTGAGGATAATTATTTGTAAGTTGGATCAAGCCCAAGCAACTACAGTGCATTCAAAAATGTTGTCTATACAGCAGAGATCCGACTAGGCTAGGCTAGGCTAGGCTAGAATGTGTCCAGCTGCATTTTTTTGAGCAGCCGGCTAGCTAGCTTTTGGCTAGCTACGTTTTTTCAAACAGCCCGGCTAGCTTTCTCTTAGCTGGCTAGGTTTTGTCAAGCTGCAGGCTAGCTAGCTTTGGTCTGGCTCGTTTTATCTAGCGGCCGGCTAGCTAGCTTCTGACTGGCTACGTTTTTTCAAATAGCTGGCTAGCTTTCTCTTAGCTGGCTACGTTTTATCGAGCTGCAAGCTAGCTAGGTTTTGGCTACATTTTTGCGAGCTGCAGGCTAGGTTCGCTGGCTAAGATTTTCGAGTAGCTGGCTAGCTAGCTTTCGGCTGGCTTCGTTTTCTCAAGCAGCTTGTTCTTAGCTGGCTGTCTTTCTAGGTTGTGGCTGGCTACATTTTTGCGAGCTGGCTAAGATTTTCGATTAGCTGGCTATGTTAGCTTTTGTGTCCCAACATGTGTTCGTCCAGCAGCATTTGACGTGTTTCGTTTCCCTCAAAGGGACAATGGACCTTGTTTATTCACACTTTCAACGCAGTTAATGTTATTGGTAATAGCCGCCTGGCACAATAATTGGCTGCAAGGTTGTCAGTGCAAGTTCAAAGGGGTCGTTTCACTGGTAACATCGTAAATTATTTCCATTCACAAAGCATTATTCAAGCATTCAAGTATTATTCACAAGACATTGCTGCTTACTATTGGGGGTTAAAGAGATATTACGGAGAGAGCGAGGGAGAGAGATACGCGTTCTTCGCCAAATACACATCTTGGCTAAGCAGGAAGCGGTCGCAAGTGGTCATTTAGGGTGGCTTTTAAGTTTACAACCTACCGCCCAGGCCGATGTCGGCAACAACCCGTCTTTTCATACTGGAAGAACTACAGACGTCGAACATTGTATTGCAGGATCTAACCAAGATAATAGCGGGATGTATGTCAACCCTGTGGGAGGGGGGGGGGAGGGGGGGTTGAGAGGCGTCTTGCGCTTTCTTGTTTTCTGTAATAAAAATCACCTTTTCTTGTCATCTGCTTGACTTTAAGCAAAGATTACTGAGGTAATCTTTGCTTTAAGGAAACCCAAAATACTTACCTCCCCCTACCCCTGCCAATCTAGCTGGCAAAATCTTGTCAACAAGCAGCAGGGAGGATATATGGAAAACTGCAGTCGCCACATTAGTACAGTAACTACAGACAGGCTATCCAGTTTACTACAACATCGTATTGTCTTTTTAATTAGGATTTTCCAAAAAAATAAGTGGGCGAACACGTCCGCCCCCCCCCCCCCCCTCCCCCCAGGAAAAATAGTAGGTGGCCGTGTCCACCCTGAAATTAAGCACAGGCTACCACTAGATTATTATTTACTCGTTATTAACTTTTTAAACATATATATAGCAAATATAAATAACCGATTTTTTCATCCATAGTAATCACTTCACTTAGCTATTCAATTCACTAGTTATTCACTAGCTATTCATCACTTAGCTATTCGCAACCTGTCAAATAAGCAGGTTTCATGTTTCGTTTGCACCACATTTTTGTAATGCAAGGCTATGATTCTAATTTCTAACTGTTATGTTCTTTCTGCCCCGGCTAGCTTCCAGCTAGGCTAGGCTAGGCTAAGCTATGTTTCTACCGTATCAGCTAGCTTCAAGCTAGGCTAGGCTATGTTTTTTTTACTCCGGCTATCTTCTGGCTGGGCTGGGCTATGTTCTTTGTAAGCCAGCTAGATTCCAGCTCGGCTCGGCTAGGTTCGTTTTAAGCTAGCTAGCTTCGAGCTCGGCTGGGCTATGTTCTGTGAAAGCCAGCTAACTTTTAGCTCGGCTACGTTTTTTTTTTAAAAGCTAACCGCGGCTAGGCTTGCAGCTGGGATAGCTTTGCCAGTGACTGGCTAGGCTAGGCTTCAGCTATGTTCAAAAAACAAAACTAGTCGGATCCCTGCTATACAGTGACGATCGATCCCCGAAAGTGGGGTGATGTCTAATTGGGGCTTAGAGAGAATAGCGACTCCTCCATAAGATGTGTGGCGGCAGTATATGCCAGCGTTGCTATAGGGAAGGATGGAAAAAGAGATTGATTCTGGTTGAGAAAGCCAGTGTTCAGAGAGGCAGAAGATGTCTGGGGAATAATTGGAGAGGAACAATTGGGTCTCATCCATTTGTTTCTTACAGTTCGTATGTTGAGTGACATGATAAGTGGAGAGTGAGATTTGGAAGCTTTTAGGTTGGGTATATGTCTCCCCTGTTTCGTTGAAATTTTGAGCTAGATGGTAGGATTTTGTGATTTGTTTTGGATTGTCGCGGAGGCTGTGCTCGACATAAAGTTGCTGGATTAGCCTTATTTGTTTTGGATGAGGACAAGAACAGAGTGGGACAACTTGTGGATAATTTAGATTGGGAAGTGACAGCTAGGTTATATTAGGCAAAATAGCAGAGTCAGTTTGGTGTGATGGTGATGGTTGACGTCTCTCATCAGACTGAGTCAGTCTCTGACTCTGAGTCTGAGTCCGAGTGTTCTTAATACATTATGGATTCTTGAAATTTAAACAACACTCAACAGTACTTTGAAAAAGTGGCTTGGTTAGCCTAGTCTCAAAATAAAAGTGCTTAGGCAGAGCCTAGGTCCACCTAGGCTCAAATACATCACTGATTTCGAGTATCCCTCCTTAACTAACCCATAATATGTTTGGTCCTATTACGACTTGTGGGGCAGGTTAGTAATACAGTATTGAAACTATAGTCATCATTTGTGGTGGGCCCACACATGTTATAGTCCTGATTCCATCTACATAAATTATTCTCACCTGTAGCCTCATAATCGCTCGTGTGATTGTAAAAGCGTTTTGCTTTCGTTTATCGACACAACTTTTCTGTATAATTTATAAAAACCACAACTTTAAAAAGAATGTTTTATTTAACTGGTGTTGATGGGAACCGGAAGTTGCCAATAAAACCACAATTGAATTCTACAAATTAGAACTAATCTTGATAGTAGGGATCATTTCGTGGTGTCTGTTTCTCTCATACATTTAACAGTCCCTTGCTGCTGCAGCCCTGGTAAGAAATATCACATACTTATTTTAGAAGTGCATGGGTTTAATTTGATGTCTCATATTGAGATTACTCATGTGCATTTATTTGTAGGTAGGCCTATTAGCATATCAATGGGGAATATAAATTGTATTAAAATATGAGCATGCAACTGCTTATGTGTGAGTACTTATAGAATATGAATAATGTGTTTGAATATTATGTGTAACTTTCGATTCAAGAAAAATGAATGTCCATAAATATCAAAGATTAGTTCTGAATAAACTGAACGTGTAGATTTGTGTTGAAGCTCCAGTTAATCCTGTATGTACAAGTTTTTCCAATGGCATGGAAGACTGATCCCAATGAGACTAGGCCAGATCAGAGCTCAAAACTGGACTACCTTCTAGAGAAGCACAATAACAAATTGTAATGATCCAAAACTAAATAAGTAAATAAAAATAAATAGTAAAAAATAGCATGACTTTTGTGATCTTTACTTTTAAAATCTGACAACTAAATATTGTTAGTGCTCAGCTAAGATGTTTGTATGAATAAAGCTGCATGTAATGTGTAGTTGCTACAGCTGTTGTGTGTTATGCAGGCCCTCGCCCAGGATTACCTCGAAATCTGACGGTTACGGAGATCAGTAACGGCTTCCTGATAACGTGGCAGGTACCTCTGGAGCGATCACACCTCATCCAGTACTATACCATCAAGTATCGCACTGACGGGCCATGGAAAACACTGAACAAGGGACAAATCAGGCCAGAAGAGACCTCATATCTCGGTAAGAGGGTAATATGGTGCCGAATAAATCGGCATCAATCGAGACACATTTTGTTCGGTCGATTAATTTACGGTACAGTAATGACCGTTTCTTGTAAAAGACTACTGAACCAAGATGTGTATTTAAAATGTTTGCATCTTTCACTTGTACTGTTTTTGTTGCCAGTGGAAAACTTAATTAACTGAATTAATTAATTAACTAATGAATTCATGATTAGATTGGTTTTGAATTTCGTACAGTTTTAATATGGAGACTATTATTTTGCCCTTATAAAAAGACATTTTTTTGTATTACTAGATTTTTGGGTTTTCTTTGTGTTGTCAAATTTTCCGGTAGTGAAAAGGTCCGACTTGCCGATGATTCCAGTCAAGAACTTGGTCGGCGGACGTACGTATTATTTCCGCGTCCTTGCGTACTCACTGAACAGTTACCAAAGCAGTGAGGAGATCAAGTTCCCTGTCCCAGCCAGAGTGAAACACAAGGCGATAACAGCCGGTGTGGTCGGAGGAATCCTGTTCTTCATTGTCGCTATCATTCTGTCCGTGTGTGCAGTCAAGATATGCAATAAGAGGAAACGACGGAAACAGGAAAAAGGTAACTTGTTTTAACGATATGTTAAAAGTGAAAAAATTAATGAATTTATGTATACAGTAAACCCTCGTTAATACGAACATCAAGGGACCCAAAAATCATCAGTTCGTAATATAAAAATTCGCAATATCGCAAAAACGTCGAAATTCAATAGTACCAGCCAAAATAAACGTGTCTACAAACAATCAATGTTTTCCAATGGATAGTAGCGCGCGGGTATGATGTTTTGTGCGCGCATAGTAGGCGGACTAAGCAGTCACGTTGCAGTGAGCAAGCCACGCCCCTCAACAGCTGTAAAGGCTTTAGCGCGCAACCGATCGCGCCTGTGGGCGGTGGAGGGGGAAGGAAAAACCAAGCAGCAACAAAACAAGTAGCTGCCTGCGACGACGTACGCTCGGCGGACAAAAATCTTGATACCTGCGCCTACTCTGCGAGTTGAACTCTCGGACACATTATTTTGTTTGTGCGGTTTCAAAATTATTAGTTCGTATTAAACAACGAACATTATGCATTAGTACCACCCAGGGGATAAATAATTAGTTCGTATTACGTATTATGCGAAATTCGTTATATCCGTTTTATTTAACATTGAGTGTCCTATTTACGCGGGCTGGATCTTGCTTACTATTCGTATTATCTGAGAATTCGCACTAACCGAGTTCGTTTTACCGAGGGTTTACTGTAGTTACGAGCATATGCTAATCCGAGGGCTGCACTGTAAAACAAAAATTCATTAGTTTGACTATACTTTTTAGATTTAGTTGCCATTTAAATGTTAGTCTATCTCAATAATTGTAATAGAATTACTTCATTTGTTTTGTATACTTTTAATTACAACTTTTATATCACCTAGGTATTGAAAACTTTTTGAGATAAATACTTTAAATGACGAATTTCTGTTGAATACCATGCAGTGTTTTCTAAAATTTGTGAATGGGGTAATAATAATTCATAACATACACATTCAAGGGTCTCATTTGCAACATTGCAGATTTCCATTTTGTTAGCCTATACAAAGCAGGGCAATTCTTAAAGATTCAGTGGCTAACATGCAGTGTAGCAAATGATTATATTTTTAGAATGAATTGGCATTCTGTGGTGACCTAAGATGTTTCTTTGTTTACATCTTAAATGGATTTGCTGTTGAACTGTGGCCAAAGTCTTGCTCAGCATTTGAACAGAATATTCCAATTTTATATGCTTAAAACTGTACAATAAAGTTAGAATGCAGATACTTTTAGTTTGCATGGTTTGAAGCCCCATCCCCTAGTTATGTGACCACTGCCCAGCATAACAACTATGACTGATTATAGTCAGGTTGTCATGGGGGCAAGGGGAGGTCACATAGCGATGGAGGGGAGCGTCAAACTAAGACAGTAGTTGTATTGATCTCTTCTTGCTGTGCCTTGGGCTAAATCCATACTCTACTTGCTGAGCAGAAGTGGGAAAATTCATAGAAACTTAACTTGATCAGAAAGCTAATCTTAATCTTGAACTTTAGTAAGGCCTATTAATGTGTGGTCAAGATCAGTCACTTGTTAGTGTTTACTGTTTACTTACTTCCCTTTCCACTTCTTGTTTGTAGTTAGCTTAGAACTCTCACAAAGAAAAGGAAACTGAATGATAATACTGTCTTTTATCCTGACTAACTCTTGTGTTTTTCCTTGGTAAATGCGGCAATCTTTACACGACAATCAAAGCAATATCACAAGGTACAATAACTGGTGTGGAAATTGGCGATGTTTTGTTCTCATTTTCTAACACATGGAGACAGACACATGTTGCATGAACTCTATGTCTAGTATAGTAGTGGTAGATTTTTACTTACAAAAATATACTCAAATCACTTGTTCATTTATGGGAAGTAAAGCATGAATTGTACGACACAGTTGCTTTGCTTTATTCAGAAAAATATCTTGTGCTAAATCATTATTGCTTTCAAAATAGCACAAGTCATATATGCATAAGAATATATCACTTCAAGACACAGTTCGCTAGCTATATTTACGTATTATGAACATTTATTTATCAGATTTTTAAGCTGTCCCACGTTTGCAAGACTAAATATCTATTGCATTTTCTCCATGGTCTTGATTTTTCTATCTCACCTTTTTGCCTCTAGATAGATATACCATAAACATGTTCCCTCGTAGTGGAATCAACAGGTTATTCGTGTTGGTGTGTACTTGAAAATAAGGAGAGACGACCACCATTCCTTTCATGCTAGCACCATTTACTTTTTCTTGTACAATTCTCTCTGTTAAATCATTTTGTGCATTGAACTCTTTGTTTATGTTAATTTAATTATATATCTACGGAAGTTGCTCGTTCGAAAAGCATTCGACACTCGCCAACATACCGTATTTACCCGAATAGAATACGATCCTCTATTTTCATGAATTTTAAACTGTAATAAATCATATTCATATGCATAATCTTAACACGCGAATTTAAGACGACCCCCAATATTTTAACTAGGCCTATACCAAATGGAAGTAATTACAGTCTTAGATTCAGGTAAATATGGTACGGTATTATGTAAATCATGGGTTGTGAAGATATCTCCTTATCAACACCTCTTTGCTTAGTTTGTGAGTTGTGGTTGTATGAGCCAGAGGTCAATGGCCTAGGCCTTGCACATTCATAAGGAACACTGCACTTAAGTGCATTTAGCCAAGCTAATAATACATCTCAAGCTTAGTATTCGTAAGTAGAATACCAGTAGATGGCTATTGCAATAGGCAATAGATTAAGAAACAAACATCACGTACTTCCTAAGTTCACACAGCTACAATCTCACAAATTTACGCAAAAAGATACTTTTACTACCCTTGATTTATAGTTTACAGTACACATATATTGGCAACTGCATCATGCTCAAGTGTTGTGGTATAAAAGTGCATAGTGTTATCATAGCAGGTATTGTTCTTCATATAGGGTACAACCACAAACATGCTTATTAATAGTCCACTAAACACACAGTATTATCTTTAAACTTTCACTCACATGCATTATAGTGCATAGTGTTATCATAGCAGGTATTGTTCTTCATATAGGGTACAACCACAAACATGCTTATTAATAGTCCACTAAACACACAGTATTATCTTTAAACTTTCACTCACATGCATTATAGTGCATAGTGTTACCATAGCAGGTATTGTTCTTCATATATACCTGCATTCTCTTATCTACTATCTTTAAATTTCCCCTCTTTAGTAAAGTCAGTACTACTTTGCCAGTTGTTGAGTCTGTAATACTTCATGTACAAATAGATCACCCATTCTACTTGGAAAAGAGTGGGTCAATTTATCAATAGGCAGAGTGGTGTGAAAGTTGGAACCTAAATTCACAATACGGGCTTTGCTTTCAACTTCTGGCTTGCTTGGACTATTTTTCCTGTGTAGTTTCGACTTGTTTTATCCACCCTCTTGTACGTCGGCTTTCTCTTGTCTTTTATACACTGCAATTAAAATGCCTTTTCATGAAATGCAATGGCTTAACAAATGCATACAAATTTTGCTTTTCACTAGCATATTTTTTTTAATGCATTCACCTAATTTTAAACAACTCGCACTGAATCATATACTACCATATGTATTTGCTTTAAAGGTCGTGTTATTCTTTGTGTGGTCCAATAGATTTCAATAGCATCAGTCGCTTGTTTCCCTTCTACTATCCTATTACAGTAATCAAAATATTCAGATAAATATGCATACATCTTCCTAGTCTATTTGTAACTGCTGTACAATTGGTAACATTGAAGTAATTGACCAATGCCACATGTAAAGTACAAGTGCTAGGGAAAAATTAACCACAGATGTGCAGAGCTTACACAATCCAGTAATTAGGATAGATAATATGACTTTGTCTAAAATAATATTTAGTTGTTTTATGTTGCCATTAATGCAGTTACTAGGGCTGTGCGAACCTTGATTTTTTTTCGAAGCAAACCGTTAGAAAAACCTTGAACGAAACCTAGTTTGCAGCTAAGCTACAGCTGCTTTTTTTTTAAGTTTGCAAACATCAGAATCACGAAAGTGTTAAGCAATAAACGCCATTACTAAGTAAATAAACATAGTTTAAAATTAGTTCAGTAGTTCAATCGTAGGCCTAGGTTCAATCGTCGTTTCAATCGTAGGCCTAGGGTCTTGCAGGTTATTATCCTCCGCTTAACTTTCTCTGCAAGGTCATCGAAAAAACTTACGTTTCTTTGTGGCGTAGCTAGGAACTCATAAAGACCTGGGTGCAAGGTTGCCCAATGGCCCATTGGGCCACAACAATGTCTATATGTGTACCTATTTTAATTTTTAATTCAAATGTAGTGTCAACAATTCTGAATGCAAATAAAAATATAACAAAATGTCAAATTTTATTGGAAATAATATTTACTCTATGATTTGAAAATTATTTAACTATTAAATAGTATAGTATGTAATAATGGTAGGTCTAAATAACTTGCCTTTTGCTGTATTAATTAGGAGAAAAGTTATTGTGTGCTTTTTGTTTTGCAAATCGATGTGCTAGGCTATTATGACAGATGCTAGGCATGCACAGGGCCCGGCCCGTTCTTGGATGCTGGGGGGATACTTGTGAATTTTAGGTTTGGGGAAATTAGGTATATATCTGGATGGTTTGTTACTGAAAGTGCACTATCAGTGTGATACACTTAGTACATAGGTCTACAATGCATGAATTATCGCTAGACCCAAATTGAAAGTCAACTGTTCAGCATTTTCAACACAATTATTTGAGGTATGGCCTCGCTACTTGCTTGTTAGATTTTATTCTGATACCTACGTACTTCCCGTGCAGCTGTACATTACTTCTAAGACCATAACATTTCAAAATGACAGGCCCTTCAGTTAATGAGTTGTCTAATATCGTCTGCCCGTCTGTCGCTTTGTGTACACATACCCGTGGTGTCCTTTTGTCTATTGTAGCTGCCAAAATGCTGTACCTTGTCCAGGTGATTGCCTTAATGCATTGCAACTCGCCATTAACAATTTTGCACTTGCCAATGGCGAGCTGGCGAGCGGAGTTATCAAGGGTTGCTCGACGCACCTGCATCGCATCGTCTTGAAATAGTGCCGCTTCAAATCAAATTGTGACCAACATGTGACAACCACGTGATAACAGGGTGGATGGCAAATTTGCTTGAGTCGCGAAATAGGCCTGGAACACTGCCATCGGCGCGTGTCGACTGTCCGATAATCGATATATATATATATCTTGACCCCGTTTCCAACATTAATCGATATATCCAACGAAAATATATATCGCAAGTTGTCGAGTCGAACTCGAAACTAGTGTTGCCAACGTTTGAATTTGAATCGTATTTGTCGAGAGATTCGATTTCGGTTCGAAATTTGAGCCTTCGTGAAGGCTCCAGTTCGGTTCAAAATTTCAACCGGTTTGCACGGCCCTTGCAGTTACGCTGTTCTAGACTACTAGTGGATGGTTCATGAGGATGAAGAACTAGTACAAAAATCCATTCGACCCATGTCCTATGGTTTCATATGATTTGTTGGACTTGTATTTTCCTATTATTTCACATGTAGATAGAAAAATGAATTCAAATGTCAAAGGGAACAAAAGCCTGTTTTTGAATTGATCAGCTTAGTATCTCACATTAAAACAGCAAGGTCAAGGTAATGATGGTAGTTTTTCCTAGTAACTAGAAACCATTATTGGTGAACCTGAATTAATATTTTAGCATCTGTTTGAAAAGTGAAAACAATTGGCCAGTTAAATCTGTTTGCTTGTAAAATCATTACAGTATTTAACATTTGATTTTGTTTCATATTTCCATAACGTTTTTGATGAAAATCAACCCCACCCCGTTTATATATTAAATTTGAACTTTGTAAATATTTAATGGCTTATACGTATTGTTAGCTACTAGCATTGTTAGCTGTGCCTGTACGAGTAGCATATTTTAAGTACAGTAAATTCAAGCAAAATATTGCAACTAGACTTAAATTTCAAGCGAAATTGGAGATCGAGCTAGGTAACAAATCTTACTAAAAATGTCCTAACTTTCACATGTACACACAGCCTAATAACAATATTGTTCACCGCAATAATCCTTTATTAGTATTGAATATATTTGGTTGCTAGTGTTAACAATAAAGTTCTAATTTTTGTTTACAGCTTTGTACCAAGATTTCCTGCAAAGTATAAAATCACAAAGCAGAATAGTAGAAGATATTCAAGGCTGTTTATTTCTCTTCGACTAAGTTAGTGGCGAGTAATGTTCTCATTATTAGAGACATTTAGTTTTTCACTTGCTTCTTAAGTGAGTGCAAGATTCTCTGTGTTTCTAATGCATGCACATTAGCTAGACTCACTAGTGCTACCACATACTTGTATATTTAATGCATGGATTAAATCGACAGCTGGCGGATTTAGCGGGCAGGATCCATGTATGTACCTTAGTTTAACATGAATGTGGTGTCTGTTGGTAGATTCATTGACGTTAATTACACGATTGCATTGTTTCCAGCATATAACATGGTCGCTTGCCGGGTAACTGATGCGCGTAATGGAGGGCAGCTTCCTGCCGGGGCCAGCCAAGTGCCTTTGAAGAAGTAAGTCTATTTTATTTGATTCATACTTGTACTTAAGGGGAGATAGGACACGTTTGGCAATTGGCAGGAGTCGATCTCTCAAGAGTCCCATTTGATTTAAATACAGTGGAGCATTGATTATAAGTTTTATACTTATACTTTTTCGTATTTATACGTGAATTCTATATGGTCCCAGCCATTTTCCATAACCATCGACGTTAAAATTATTTAATCATACGTTATGTGGTTATACGTTATTTTTGGTTATACAGGACCGACAGAAATTGTTCCCCCCAGACATCTTAGTAGCAATTATATACTAATTAATTTCATTTGTCATTCGAAATCACTTCTTATCTCGTTCGGGATATGCAGCCGTGAATGCCCGAGAATGAAATGTTATTGTCGAGCGGTCACACCGCCTCGACCCCCTCCCCTCCCCACATTCGCTACCGTTGCTCGCGTCCAGCTTTTGGCAGGTAGCCCGAGGCATCGTGTCCCTCCCTCCCTCCCTCCCTCCCTCCCCAACAACTACATTTCTCAGAGCGTCTATCTTTGCAGATCGTTCCAAGTTCAGTGTTGTTTTTAAATTGATACGGAATGAAAGTCGTTGTACAGCAACTACGGCAACGCTTTCGTCATCAATCAATGACGTGTTTACGGTCTCGGCCAACTCGGCCGCTGGCTGGCTGCCACTCACCCACCCGTGACGGAAGCATTACCCAAGTTGTGTACGACCACCATACAACGTGTTTCTAATGGCAATTGCTTTGTCCATTTGTTGATTTATTATTATCCTCTGATTTTATAGTAATCTTTTTCGTATTGATCTGACGTACGTAGGCCTGCGGGCCGAGCGCGGGCGCTGTGGCATACATCCCTCGCGGGCACTGAGCCGCCAGCCCGTGACAGCTGTCTCCCGGTGACGCGCGGCTGGCTAGCCGGCTCACGTATGTGGCATACATCCCTCGCGGGCACTGAGCCGCCAGCCCGTGACAGCTGTCTCCCGGTGACGCGCGGCTGGCTAGCCGGCTCACGTATGTGGCATACATCCCTCGCGGGCACTGAGCCGCCAGCCCGTGACAGCTGTCTCCCGGTGACGCGCGGCTGGCTAGCCGGCTCACGTATGTGGCATACATCCCTCGCGGGCACTGAGCCGCCAGCCCGTGACAGCTGTCTCCCGGTGACGCGCGGCTGGCTAGCCGGCTCACGTATGTGGCATACATCCCTCGCGGGCACTGAGCCGCCAGCCCGTGACAGCTGTCTCCCGGTGACGCGCGGCTGGCTAGCCGGCTCACGTATGTGGCATACATCCCTCGCGGGCACTGAGCCGCCAGCCCGTGACAGCTGTCTCCCGGTGACGCGCGGCTGGCTAGCCGGCTCACGTATGTGGCATACATCCCTTGCGGGCACTGAGCCGCCAGCCCGTGACAGCTGTCTCCCGGTGACGCGCGGCTGGCTAGCCGGCTCACGTATGTGGCATACATCCCTCGCGGGCACTGAGCCGCCAGCCCGTGACAGCTGTCTCCCGGTGACGCGCGGCTGGCTAGCCGGCTCACGTATGTGGCATACATCCCTCGCGGGCACTGAGCCGCCAGCCCGTGACAGCTGTCTCCCGGTGACGCGCGGCTGGCTAGCCGGCTCACGTATGTGGCATACATCCCTCGCGGGCACTGAGCCGCCAGCCCGTGACAGCTGTCTCCCGGTGACGCGCGGCTGGCTAGCCGGCTCACGTACAGTCGCGTCCAATAAACACTTACTTTATAACTGAAAAACGACTACCGGTAATCGAGGTAAATATTGATGTGGGACTAGAAAAATAAATAGATCGATAAAAACGGTATGGCGAATAATGATATTGGGAATAAAATGATTTATATACCACTTTCGGCAGGACTATTCAAAATAAAAATGGATGATTTTCACGTATAACATGCAAAATAAATATTTAGGCCTAGGCACCATTTCACCCCCCCCACCCCCACTCATGCGTGCACTAAAACACACTGTGAAGGGAATTTTTGTATTGCAGAATGGGGAGACTGCCGACAGCTGCCATCTCCACTCATTACAAACAAAAACAAATGTAATTTTAGTTAAATACGTTTTTTTTTTTTTTTTTTTTTTCGGTTTGGCCCTTGAAAAACATATAGTCGAGGCTCCACTGTATACCAATTTCTATTAGTGTCAAGAAGGGATATATATGAACGGGACGTTAGGCCTGGTTTCACCGACTTATAATCTGAAGGTTAATAGGTTTGGACTTCAGATTAACCATTGGTAGTGTTTCATCAGTTCTAACCCCAAGATTAAACTTGAGATTCGATATTCCCAACCCTAGGTACCGATTACATTGTAATCTGAGGTTTATATAAAAAAACATGGCGTCTAAAACGAAGCTTTTTCCGCGGTTTGCCCACCTTTGAGGTTATGTTTGCATTCATATTGGTTAAGCCTTCTTGTCTTCAACACACCGTACTAGGCTGGGGCCTTGCCTAGTACAATAGTCAGTGGTGTGTGATTAGGCCTAGAGGTGTGGGTCTGGGCCTGGGGTCCAAGGGCTAGGTATAGGCCTACCTAGGCGTACAAACAATCGGATAGTTAGCTCAACCTTGTTATCGGCTGCTGTTTTTCTTGTAGTTTTTTAAATATTTTCATAAAACATCCGCAACAACATTGTGGTCCTGCAATTTCCTCCAGTTGCATTAAAGTCTATACCGACCATCTCTATGCCCTCTCCTTTTCCTTCCACATAAACTGGTCGCTCTTTTTACTTTCGGTAATGGTCAGTCAAACACTTTTCTACGATGATAGACGACACATTTTTCTTTTCTTCGCTTTAATTTGGGCCGCGTTTCTTTTTACCCTTCTTGCTAATACAGATCTAACCTCAAAACGGTTCAAACCAAACATAAACATCACAGCAAAGACGCCGCCTTTATTACGTGACACAAGTTTGAACGAAAATATAGCAGGCGTAACCTTAACTTAACCAATCACGGTTCACCTTGTTCGTCTGTTTCCGGTAAACTCGAGTTTAGTTATTTTGTTGAATGGAAGCATTGGTGAACACTGTTTTTAATCTGTAGTTTAAACTGTAGATTAAAATAATCTTCAGGTCATGTAACCTGGAGATTTCAATAAGTTGGTGAAATCGGGCCTTAGAGTCATAGATACTCAACACTTCGTATAGATCTTCGGTAAAAAATATGAACATTTAATTGTTATGACCTTTTACAAAATCAAAACTTAGGAAAATTCATGTATTTCTTTTATTGTATTGTGTTGTATTTCTTTGATTTTTAGTCATTTTTAGGTAAGTGCGACTCTAGAGACCCTCAATTCTCTAACCTGTACAACTGTGCAAAATTGTGTACATATGTGATGTTGGTCGGCTGTGCAAAATTAGTGCATGTTCTATTTCCTCTTAACCACATTGGAGACTAGCTTTAGTTTACCATTGAGTGGGTCATAAAACAAATGAAAAATATAGCACATAATTAACACTCTATAGGAGTTTACTGTCTTGCTACCCCATATGAAACAACGATTCTGTAGGCACTATTCTTGTGCATATCACGTCTTGATTGTCTCACGTAATTGTACCTTCATATAATCCTGCTTCATATGGGATATGAAATTCGTCCTAAAACCATGAAACACTGGCCAACCTTTTGCATCTAACATTTTTTACAACCAAACCAGCATCTCTTAGGCCAGTGGTTCCCAAACTGTGGTACACGTACCCCCGGGAGTACGCGGGGAGTTTCCAGGGGGTACGCGAAAAATTCCAGGATAACCAAAAATTGCTTTTTACTGTCTGGTTCTTGTTCTTTGCTGATCACACATTTTTGCTGTCAACATGTTTTGACAATGAGATATGGTTACAGAAGCTAGCATACTTGCAGACATATTTTCTCGTTCTTATTCTTTGCTGATGACACATTTTTCCTGTCAACATGTTTTGACAATGAGATATGGTTACAGAAGCTAGCATACTTGCAGACATATTTTCTCGTTCTTGTTCTTTGCTGATCACACATTTTTGCTGTCAACATGTTTTGACAATGAGATATGGTTACAGAAGCTAGCATACTTGCAGACATATTTTCTCGTTTGAACGCGGTGAACCTTGTCCACTAGGAAAAAGTTTCACTATTTTTAAAATGTATGATAAAATTGAGGCTCTGCTAAAAAAAATTGATTTATGGATTCGCTGCTTGAACTCAAATAACACAGACGGCTTTCCCACATTGTGTGATTTTCTATCCCCAAATGATGTTCATCTGCACAGGGATGTAAAAAGTTGCATTGTTGAACACCTGAGAAATTTGTGGAAAACAGTCGGTGAATATTTCCTTATTTCCTCTGCATGGGCAAGGAATCCATTAAGTAACTCTGACGTCATGGAGCTTGTATCATTGTCTACAAAAGAGATCAAATTTCTGTTTGTATAGCAAATGATAGTGGGCTTAACCCATTGGCTTAGGCTAACGAGACTCTCTCATAGTAGCGCGTACGGGCTTACGAGACAGTCTCATAGCCGTAATTTTAATTTACCACGCCTCTGTAGTTGTCGCTTCTATATTGAATTAAGTATTGCTATGAAGTGTATTTCATCAGCAACGTGACAGAGTCAAAATAGTTGAAAGTTTTCAACACAGGTAGCGGTAGGCGCCTGATACATTTGTCGTGGTGCACGACGAGAGCACGAAATTCGCGAAATAGATCACCTGTTATGCCGTTACTCGTGGAATATGGCGCTACCAAATCACAGCAACACAGTTACTGTGGATTATATTACAAATTAAAGAATAATAGTGGAAGTATCGTATCAGATTCTAAAGAAGACATTTCAGACAATGATAGACGTAATTTAGGGTATGATAGTGATGTGCGTGAAGGAGTGAGTCGCGATAGGCAGAGTGACAATGACAGTGACAATGATAGTGATGTGCGTGAAGGAGTGAGCGAAGCGGAAAGTCGCGATAGACAGAGTGGCAATGACAGTGACAATGACAGTGACCATGATAGTGATGTGCGTGAAGGAGTGAGCGAAGCGGAGAAAAGCTATAGACAGAGTGGCAATGACAGTGACAATGACAGTGACAATGATAGTGATGTGCGTGAAGGAGTGAGCGAAGCGGAGAGTCGCGATAGACAGAGTGGCAATGACAGTGACAATGACAGTGACAGTGATAGTGATGTGCATGAAGGAGTGAGCGAAGCGGAGAGTAGCTATAGACAGAGTGGCAATGACAGTGACAATGACAGTGATGTGCGTGAAGGAGTGAGCGAAGCGGAGAGTCGCGATAGACAGAGTGGCAATGACAGTGACAATGACAGTGACAATGATAGTGATGTGCGTGAAGGAGTGAGCGAAGCGGAGAGTCGCGATAGACAGAGTGGCAATGACAGTGACAATGACAGTGACAATGATAGTGATGTGCGTGAAGGAGTGAGCGAAGCGGAGAGTAGCTATAGACAGAGTGGCAATGACAGTGACAATGACAGTGACAATGATAGTGTTGTGCATGAAGGAGTGAGCGAAGCGGAGAGTAGCTATAGAAAAAGTGGCAATGACAGTGACAATGATAGTGACAATGATAGTGATGTGCGTGAAGGAGTGAGCGAAGCGGAGAGTAGCTATAGACAGAGTGGCAATGACAGTGACAATGACAGTGACCATGATAGTGATGTGCGTGAAGGAGTGAGCGAAGCGGAGAGTAGCGATAGACAGAGTGGCAATGACAGTGACAGTGATAGTGATGTGCATGAAGGAGTGAGCGAAGCGGAGAGTAGCTATAGACAGAGTGGCAATGACAGTGACAATGACAGTGACCATGATAGTGATGTGCGTTAAGGAGTGAGCGAAGCGGAGAGTAGCGATAGACAGAGTGGCAATGACAGTGACAATGACAGTGACAATGATAGTGATGTGCGTGAAGGAGTGAGCGAAGCAGAGAGTCGCGATAGACAGAGTGGCAATGACAGAGACAATGACAGTGACAATGATAGTGATGTGCGTGAAGGAGTGAGCGAAGCGGAGAGTCGTGATAGACAGAGTGGCAATGACAGTGACAATGACAGTGACAATGATAGTGATGTGCGTGAAGGAGTGAGCGAAGCGGAGAGTCGCGATAGGCAGAGTGGCAATGACAGTGACAATGACAGTGACCATGGTAGTGACCATGATAGTGATGTGCGTGAAGGAGTGAGCGAAGCGGAGAGTCGCGATAGACAGAGTGGCAATGACAGTGACAATGACAGTGACAATGATAGTGATGTGCGTGAAGGAGTGAGCGAAGCGGAGAGTCGTGATAGACAGAGTGGCAATGACAGTGACAATGACAGTGACAATGATAGTGATGTGCGTGATGGAGTGAGCGAAGCGGAGAGTAGCGATAGACAGAGTGGCAATGACAGTGACAATGACAGTGACAATGACAGTGACCATGATAGTGACCATGATAGTGATGTGCGTGATGGAGTGAGTCGCGATAGGCAGAGTGACAATGACAGTGACAATGATAGTGTTGTGCATGAAGGAGTGAGCGAAGCGGAGAGTAGCTATAGACAGAGTGGCAATGACAGTGACAATGATAGTGACAATGATAGTGATGTGCGTTAAGGAGTGAGCGAAGCGGAGAGTCGCGATAGACAGAGTGGCAATGACAGTGACAATGACAGTGACAGTGATAGTGATGTGCATGAAGGAGTGAGCGAAGCGGAGAGTAGCGATAGACAGAGTGGCAATGACAGTGGCAATGACAGTGACAATGATAGTGATGTGCATGAAGGAGTGAGCGAAGCGGAGAGTCGCGATAGACAGAGTGGCAATGACAGTGACAATGACAGTGACAATGATAGTGATGTGCGTGAAGGAGTGAGCGAAGCAGAGAGTCGCGATAGTCAGAGTGGCAATGACAGTGACAATGACAGTGACAATGATAGTGATGTGCGTGAAGGAGTGAGCGAAGCGGAGAGTCGCGATAGACAGAGTGGCAATGACAGAGACAATGACAGTGACAATGATAGTGATGTGCGTGAAGGAGTGAGCGAAGCGGAGAGTCGCGATAGACAGAGTGGCAATGACAGTGACAATGACAGTGACAATGATAGTGATGTGCGTGAAGGAGTGAGCGAAGCGGAGAGTCGCAATAGACAGAGTGGCAATGACAGTGACAATGACAGTGACCATGATAGTGATGTGCGTGATGGAGTGAGCGAAGCGGAGAGTCGCGATAGACAGAGTGGCAATGACAGTGACAATGACAGTGACAATGATAGTGATGTGCGTGAAGGAGTGAGCGAAGCGGAGAGTCGCGATAGACAGAGTGGCAATGACAGTGACAATGACAGTGACAATGATAGTGATGTGCGTGAAGGAGTGAGCGAAGCGGAGAGTCGTGATAGACAGAGTGGCAATGAGAGTGACAATGACAGTGACCATGATAGTGACAGTGATAGTGATGTGCATGAAGGAGTGAGCGAAGCGGAGAGTCGTGATAGACAGAGTGGCAATGACAGTGACAATGACAGTGACAATGATAGTGATGTGCGTGAAGGAGTGAGCGAAGCGGAGAGTCGCGATAGACAGAGTGGCAATGACAGTGACAATGACAGTGACAGTGATAGTGATGTGCATGAAGGAGTGAGCGAAGCGAAGAGTCGTGATGGACAGAGTGGCAATGACAGTGACAATGACAGTGACAATGACAGTGACAATGATAGTGATGTGCGTGAAGGAGTGAGCGAAGCGGAGAGTCGCGAAAGGCAGAGTGGCAATGACAGTGGCAATGACAGTGACAATGATAGTGATGTGCATGAAGGAGTGAGCGAAGCGGAGAGTCGCGATAGACAGAGTGGCAATGACAGTGACAATGACAGTGACCATGATAGTGATGTGCGTGATGGAGTGAGCGAAGTGGAGAGTAGCGATAGACAGAGTGGCAATGACTGTGACAATGACAATGACAGTGACAATGACAGTGACAATGATAGTTATGTGCGTGAAGGAGTGAGCGAAGCGGAGAGTAGCGATAGACAGAGTGGCAATGACAGTGACAATGACAGTGACAGTGATGTGCGTGAAGGAGTGAGCGAAGCGGAGAGTAGCGATAGACAGAGTAGCAATGACAGTGACAATGACAGTGACAATGACAGTGACCATGATAGTGATGTGCGTGATGGAGTGAGCGAAGCGGAGAGTAGCGATAGACAGAGTCGCAATGACAGTGACAATGACAGTGACAATGACAGTGACCATGATAGTGACCATGATAGTGATGTGCGTGATGGAGTGAGCGAAGCGGAGAGTCGCGATAGACAGAGTGGCAATGACAGTGACAATGATAGTGATGTGCGTGAAGGAGTGAGCGAAGCGGAGAGTCGCGATAGACAGAGTGGCAATGACAGTGACAATGACAGTGACAATGATAGTTATGTGCGTGAAGGAGTGAGCGAAGCGGAGAGTCAGGATAGGCAGAGTGGCAATGACAGTGACAATGACAGTGACAATGATAGTGATGTGCGTGAAGGAGTGAGCGAAGCGGAGAGTCGCGATAGACAGAGTGGCAATGACAGTGACAATGATAGTGATGTGCGTGAAGGAGTGAGCGAAGCGGAGAGTCGCGATAGGCAGAGTGGCAATGACAGTGACCATGATAGTGATGTGCGTGATGGAGTGAGCGAAGTGGAGAGTAGCGATAGACAGAGTGGCAATGTTAGTGACAATGATAGTGATGTGCGTGAAGGAGTGAGCGAAGCGGAGAGTCGCGATAGACAGAGTGGCAATGACAGTGACAATGATAGTGATGTGCGTGAAGGAGTGAGCGAAGCGGAGAGTCGCGATAGGCAGAGTGGCAATGACAGTGACAATGACAGTGACCATGATAGTGACCATGATAGTGATGTGCGTGAAGGAGTGAGCGAAGCGGAGAGTCGCGATAGACAGAGTGGCAATGACAGTGACAATGATAGTGATGTGCGTGAAGGAGTGAGCGAAGCGGAGAGTCGCGATAGGCAGAGTGGCAATGACAGTGACAATGACAGTGACCATGATAGTGATGTGCGTGAAGGAGTGAGCGAAGCGGAGAGTCGCGATAGGCAGAGTGGCAATGACAGTGACAATGACAGTGACAATGACAGTGACAATGACAGTGACAATGATAGTGATGTGCGTGAAGGAGTGAGCGAAGCGGAGAATAGCTATAGACAGAGTGGCAATGACAGTGACAATGACAGTGACAATGATAGTGATGTGCGTGAAGGAGTGAGCGAAGCGGAGAGTTGCGATAGACAGAGTGGCAATGACAGTGACCATGACAATGACAGTGACAATGACAGTGACAATGACAGTGACAATGATAGTGATGTGCGTGAAGGAGTGAGCGAAGCGGAGAGTAGCTATAGACAGAGTGGCAATGACGGTGACAATGACAGTGACAATGATAGTGATGTGCGTGAAGGAGTGAGCGAAGCGGAGAGTCGCGATAGACAGAGTGGCAATGACAGTGACAATGATAGTGATGTGCGTGAAGGAGTGAGCGAAGCGGAGAGTCGCGATAGGCAGAGTGGCAATGACAGTGACAATGACAGTGACCATGATAGTGATGTGCGTGATGGAGTGAGCGAAGCGGAGAGTAGCGATAGACAGAGTCGCAATGACAGTGACAATGATAGTGATGTGCGTGAAGGAGTGAGCGAAGTGGAGAGTCGCGATAGACAGAGTGGCAATGACAGTGACAATGACAATGACAGTGACAATGACAGTGACAATGATAGTTATGTGCGTGAAGGAGTGAGCGAAGCGGAGAGTAGCGATAGACGGAGTGGCAATGACTGTGACAATGACAGTGACAATGATAGTTATGTGCGTGAAGGAGTGAGCGAAGCGGAGAGTAGCGATAGACAGAGTGGCAATGACAGTGACAATGATAGTGATGTGCGTGAAGGAGTGAGCGAAGCGGAGAGTCGCGATAGACAGAGTGGCAATGACAGTGACCATGATAGTGATGTGCGTGATGGAGTGAGCGAAGTGGAGAGTAGCGATAGACAGAGTGGCAATGACAGTGACAATGATAGTGATGTGGGTGAAGGAGTGAGCGAAGCGGAGAGTAGCGATAGACAGAGTGGCCATGACAGTGACAATGATAGTGATGTGCGTGAAGGAGTGAGCGAAGCGGAGAGTAGCGATAGACAGAGTGGCCATGACAGTGACAATGATAGTGATGTGCGTGAAGGAGTGAGCGAAGCGGAGAGTCGCGATAGACAGAGTGGCAATGACAGTGACAATGATAGTGATGTGCGTGAAGGAGTGAGCGAAGCGGAGAGTAGCGATAGACAGAGTAGCAATGACAGTGACCATGATAGTGATGTGCGTGATGGAGTGAGCGAAGTGGAGAGTAGCGATAGACAGAGTGGCAATGACAGTGACAATGATAGTGATGTGCGTGGAGGAGTGAGCGAAGCGGAGAGTCGCGATAGACAGAGTGGCAATGACAGTGACAATGACAGTGACCATGATAGTGATGTGCGTGATGGAGTGAGCGAAGTGGAGAGTAGCGATAGACAGAGTGGCAATGACAGTGACAATGATAGTGATGTGCGTGAAGGAGTGAGCGAAGCGGAGAGTAGCTATAGACAGAGTGGCAATGACAGTGACAATGACAGTGACAATGATAGTGATGTGCGTGAAGGAGTGAGCGAAGCGGAGAGTAGCGATAGACAGAGTGGCAATGACAGTGACAATGATAGTGATGTGCGTGAAGGAGTTAGCGAAGCGGAGAGTAGCTATAGACAGAGTGGCAATGACAGTGACAATGACAGTGACAATGATAGTGATGTGCGTGAAGGAGTGCGCGAAGCGGAGAGTAGCGATAGACAGAGTGGCAATGACAGTGACAATGATAGTGATGTGCGTGAAGGAGTGAGCGAAGCGGAGAGTCGCGATAGACAGAGTGGCAATGACAGTGACAATGACAGTGACAATGATAGTGATGTGGGTGAAGGAGTGAGCGAAGCGGAGAGTAGCGATAGACAGAGTGGCAATGACAGTGACAATGATAGTGATGTGCGTGAAGGAGTGAGCGAAGCGGAGAGTCGCGATAGACAGAGTGGCAATGACAGTGACAATGACAGTGACCATGACAGTGATGTGCGTGAAGGAGTGAGCGAAGCGGAGAGTCGCGATAGGCAGAGTGGCAATGACAGTGACAATGCCAGTGACAATGTTAGTGACAATGATAGTGATGTGCGTGAAGGAGTGAGCGAAGCGGAGAATAGCTATAGACAGAGTGGCAATGACAGTGACAATGACAGTGACAATGATAGTGATGTGCGTGAAGGAGTGAGCGAAGCGGAGAGTAGCGATAGACAGAGTGGCAATGACAGTGACAATGATAGTGATGTGCGTGAAGGAGTGAGCGAAGCGGAGAGTCGCGATAGGCAGAGTGGCAATGACAGTGACAATGACAGTGACCATGATAGTGATGTGCGTGATGGAGTGAGCGAAGCGGAGAGTAGCGATAGACGGAGTGGCAATGACTGTGACAATGACAATGACAGTGACAATGACAGTGACAATGATAGTGATGTGCGTGAAGGAGTGAGCGAAGCGGAGAGTCGCGATAGACAGAGTGGCAATGACAGTGACAATGATAGTGATGTGCGTGAAGGAGTGAGCGAAGCGGAGAGTCGCGATAGACAGAGTGGCAATGACAGTGACAATGACAGTGACCATGATAGTGATGTGCGTGAAGGAGTGAGCGAAGCGGAGAGTCGCGATAGGCAGAGTGGCAATGACAGTGACAATGACAGTGACAATGACAGTGACAATGATAGTGATGTGCGTGAAGGAGTGAGCGAAGCGGAGAATAGCTATAGACAGAGTGGCAATGACAGTGACAATGACAGTGACAATGATAGTGATGTGCATGAAGGAGTGAGCGAAGCGGAGAGTAGCTATAGACAGAGTGGCAATGACAGTGACAATGACAGTGACAATGAAAGTGATGTGCGTGAAGGAGTGAGCGAAGCGGAGAGTAGCGATAGACAGAGTGGCAATGACAGTGACAATGATAGTGATGTGCGTGAAGGAGTGAGCGAAGCGGAGAGTCGCGATAGGCAGAGTGGCAATGACAGTGACAATGACAGTGACCATGATAGTGATGTGCGTGATGGAGTGAGCGAAGCGGAGAGTAGCGATAGACGGAGTGGCAATGACTGTGACAATGACAATGACAGTGACAATGACAGTGACAATGATAGTGATGTGCGTGAAGGAGTGAGCGAAGCGGAGAGTCGCGATAGACAGAGTGGCAATGACAGTGACAATGATAGTGATGTGCGTGAAGGAGTGAGCGAAGCGGAGAGTCGCGATAGGCAGAGTGGCAATGACAGTGACAATGACAGTGACCATGA
This sequence comes from Isoperla grammatica, assembly GCA_945910005.1. Taxonomy (NCBI): domain Eukaryota; kingdom Metazoa; phylum Arthropoda; class Insecta; order Plecoptera; family Perlodidae; genus Isoperla; species Isoperla grammatica. The sequence continues at coordinate 755,966 of OX246746.1, read as the reverse complement.
TAGTGATGTGCGTGATGGAGTGAGCGAAGCGGAGAGTAGCGATAGACGGAGTGGCAATGACTGTGACAATGACAATGACAGTGACAATGACAGTGACAATGATAGTGATGTGCGTGAAGGAGTGAGCGAAGCGGAGAGTCGCGATAGACAGAGTGGCAATGACAGTGACAATGATAGTGACCATGATAGTGATGTGCGTGAAGGAGTGAGCGAAGCGGAGAGTAGCTATAGACAGAGTGGCAATGACAGTGACAATGACAGTGACAATGATAGTGATGTGCGTGAAGGAGTGAGCGAAGCGGAGAGTCGCGATAGACAGAGTGGCAATGACAGTGACAATGACAGTGACAATGATAGTGATGTGCGTGAAGGAGTGAGCGAAGCGGAGAGTCGCAATAGACAGAGTGGCAATGACAGTGACAATGACAGTGACCATGATAGTGATGTGCGTGATGGAGTGAGCGAAGCGGAGAGTCGCGATAGACAGAGTGGCAATGACAGTGACAATGACAGTGACAATGATAGTGATGTGCGTGAAGGAGTGAGCGAAGCGGAGAGTCGCGATAGACAGAGTGGCAATGACAGTGACAATGACAATGACAGTGACAATGACAGTGACAATGATAGTGATGTGCGTGATGGAGTGAGCGAAGCGGAGAGTCGCGATAGACAGAGTGGCAATGACAGTGACAATGACAGTGACAATGATAGTGATGTGCATGAAGGAGTGAGCGAAGCGGAGAGTCGCGATAGACAGAGTGGCAATGACAGTGACAATGACAGTGACCATGATAGTGATGTGCGTGAAGGAGTGAGCGAAGCGGAGAGTCGCGATAGGCAGAGTGGCAATGACAGTGACAATGACAGTGACCATGATAGTGATGTGCGTGATGGAGTGAGCGAAGCGGAGAGTAGCGATAGACGGAGTGGCAATGACTGTGACAATGACAATGACAGTGACAATTTCAGTGACAATGATAGTGATGTGCGTGAAGGAGTGAGCGAAGCGGAGAATAGCTATAGACAGAGTGGCAATGACAGTGACAATGACAGTGACAATGATAGTGATGTGCATGAAGGAGTGAGCGAAGCGGAGAGTAGCTATAGACAGAGTGGCAATGACAGTGACAATGACAGTGACAATGAAAGTGATGTGCGTGAAGGAGTGAGCGAAGCGGAGAGTAGCGATAGACAGAGTGGCAATGACAGTGACAATGATAGTGATGTGCGTGAAGGAGTGAGCGAAGCGGAGAGTCGCGATAGGCAGAGTGGCAATGACAGTGACAATGACAGTGACCATGATAGTGATGTGCGTGATGGAGTGAGCGAAGCGGAGAGTAGCGATAGACGGAGTGGTAATGACTGTGACAATGACAATGACAGTGACAATGACAGTGACAATGATAGTGATGTGCGTGAAGGAGTGAGCGAAGCGGAGAGTCGCGATAGACAGAGTGGCAATGACAGTGACAATGATAGTGATGTGCGTGAAGGAGTGAGCGAAGCGGAGAGTCGCGATAGGCAGAGTGGCAATGACAGTGACAATGACAGTGACCATGATAGTGATGTGCGTGATGGAGTGAGCGAAGCGGAGAGTAGCGATAGACGGAGTGGCAATGACTGTGACAATGACAATGACAGTGACAATGACAGTGACAATGATAGTGATGTGCGTGAAGGAGTGAGCGAAGCGGAGAGTCGCGATAGACAGAGTGGCAATGACAGTGACAATGATAGTGATGTGCGTGAAGGAGTGAGCGAAGCGGAGAGTCGCGATAGGCAGAGTGGCAATGACAGTGACAATGACAGTGACCATGATAGTGATGTGCGTGATGGAGTGAGCGAAGCGGAGAGTAGCGATAGACGGAGTGGCAATGACTGTGACAATGACAATGACAATGACAGTGACAATGATAGTTATGTGCGTGAAGGAGTGAGCGAAGCGGAGAGTAGCTATAGACAGAGTGGCAATGACAGTGACAATGACAGTGACAATGATAGTGATGTGCGTGAAGGAGTGAGCGAAGCGGAGAGTCGCGATAGACAGAGTGGCAATGACAGTGACAATGACAGTGACAATGATAGTGATGTGCGTGAAGGAGTGTGCGAAGCGGAGAGTCGCAATAGACAGAGTGGCAATGACAGTGACAATGACAGTGACCATGATAGTGATGTGCGTGATGGAGTGAGCGAAGCGGAGAGTCGCGATAGACAGAGTGGCAATGACAGTGACAATGACAGTGACAATGATAGTGATGTGCGTGAAGGAGTGAGCGAAGCGGAGAGTCGCGATAGACAGAGTGGCAATGACAGTGACAATGACAATGACAGTGACAATGACAGTGACAATGATATAGGTCTCGCAAAACAACCTCGGTAATGCTTTCGTCATCAATAAATGACGTGTTTACGGTCTCGGCCAACCCGAGCAGGTATCTGAATTAGCCACGGTCGCTGGTTGGCTGCCGCTCACCCACCCGTGACGGAAGCATTACCGAAGATCTTTTGCGGCGAGTTTAGTGATGTGCGTGATGGAGTGAGCGAAGCGGAGAGTCGCGATAGACAGAGTGGCAATGACAGTGACAATGACAGTGACAATGATAGTGATGTGCATGAAGGAGTGAGCGAAGCGGAGAGTCGCGATAGACAGAGTGGCAATGACAGTGACAATGACAGTGACCATGATAGTGATGTGCGTGAAGGAGTGAGCGAAGCGGAGAGTCGCGATAGGCAGAGTGGCAATGACAGTGACAATGACAGTGACCATGATAGTGATGTGCGTGATGGAGTGAGCGAAGCGGAGAGTAGCGATAGACGGAGTGGCAATGACTGTGACAATGACAATGACAGTGACAATGACAGTGACAATGATAGTTATGTGCGTGAAGGAGTGAGCGAAGCGGAGAGTAGCGATAGACAGAGTGGCAATGATAGTGACAATGATAGTGACAATGATAGTAATGTGCGTGAAGGAGTGAGCGAAGCGGAGAGTGACAATGACAGTGACAATTATGTGATTGGGTCCATTACTATTAGTATTGTTTATAATTGATATGATGTGTGTTGGTATATATATTGCAAACGTGTAAGAATATAGCTTTAACATCTTGGAAAGCAAAAAAATTGAAAAATTATGCTTTCATTATCATAAACTAAGAAAAAAACTTTTTCCAAAAATAATAGTTTTATCTATGGCTGGACAGTGAAAAGTAAACTCATAAGCCAATGAGTTAAAGAAAAGTACGGTCACATGCCTTTGATCGACTTTTGGTTACATTTCAGAGAGGAACATACGCTACACTTCTCAACAAAGTTGTAGCTTACTCGATGCCTTTTTGCCCTACGTTTCTTTGTAATACAGCCTTTTCAACCTTGACAATGCTTAAAAGTAAATACAGAAATCGTTTAAATGCTGAGAGAGATCTACGACCAAAATAATTGTGACCAATCACGTCTGACTTTAAAACCCTTTGTTCCAGTAAACAGACACGCCCTTCCCATTAATGAGGAGCAACATAAAAATAAAGGTGTCTCATTTCTACTGTTCCTAGGTTTTAGAAGGTAGGGGTACATGGTTGGAGCCAAACTACACTGGCTGAAAAGTTTGGGAATCACTGTCTTAAGCCAAGTACTAGATGCAAATGAAATATCTTAGACAATATCATTCTGCATTTTTTACAAACTTTGTTCGTAAACTAATTTTAGACCTATTGAATTTGGGTGCAAATATGCATTGGCCCTGTGGCATCAAGGTGTAAGCATGTTTCCCTGATATATGGGGAAAGTGAATTGAATTATGTCAAAAGACTTGGCTCCCATTGGCTGAGAGAACTTTCAAAGGTTATAGGATATTCTAATCTCTCTTTTCCATTCATGAAACATTGTCCATTTTGTGGGTGGTGGAAAGCCCAATGCATTGCAGTGATATATTAGCTCTCAACAGAGTGGACCCAAGAAGGTCAGGTTCTAGTGTATGGTTGCTTGTGGAGGTGAGGTATCCTCCATTGTAGTAGTCCTGTAGTCCAGCAGTGTCGACAGACTACAAGTACATATATTGTTCTGTGTTATTGTAATTAGAGTTGATTGCCTAAACCCTTGTTTGTTATTGGTGGTTCAAACTCTTGCGCCCAGCTTGTCGTTGTTGTGAGCACAGCTGCTAAATGATGCTGGTTATTCTCATACAGAAAGCCTTAAAGATCCACTTACTGTTACATACACTACAAAATAACTGCAAATTTATTTAGGGGGAACTATATACCTTTTACCTTTGTGTAATTAAAATGACATTAGTGCATTGATATGACATGGTGTAGTCATTAGTAATTAATGTACATATTGGTATATATTGTTTAGTTTCAAAATCTGACAATTTCTAATACTTGCATACTTGTGATATGCATATGGGTGTATTAAAGAAAGCTAAATAAATGAAATGAAATGAAATATAGGCCTAAGGGAAGATTACTCAGGGACAACAGTGAATGTGTTCTCTCAACTTCTATTGGTTACTAAATTTGACCTTTATAATTGGTTAATTTTCCACTTCAACCATTGATTTCACTCAAATTAGTAGTTTTGGATTTGTATTGTTGGAACATGTGATCAACTAAATAAGTAAAAAAAGAAAAATTTAATTAAAGCAAACTTGTAAATGTGTCTGAAGTCTGAACCATAAATAACTGAACGACGGTGTATGTTTTGTATGAAAATAATTTTACTCGGTTAGGCAGTGCGAAAATGAGAGCCTAGAACTTAGGTGAAACCTTTCCACACAGCTTCCGGCTTTCAATACCATACTGTGGTAAAAAATCTTTGGTATTTATGGCCAGGAGCTGATTCGCGTTTTTACTCACCTTTTTCATTGAAAAACGCCGAAGTTTTGTTTAAAATGTTATTTTTATTGTTCAGTGTTAAACTGCCTTTATTATGATATAGTATTTACTTTTGAAGGTTATTAAACGATTGTTAAAGCTTACACCTTCTTCCTTGTTTCCGCTTCGTGTCCGTTGCAGTGCTGCCAATGTAGAAGGAAAAAGAACGAAATCACTAGGCACATATCAACCAGACACAAGCGCTTCCCAACTTTCGTGGGTTGGCCCAGTCAATTTAACACAATATAATTGACCCCCTAACCTGCAGGTTAGTTTACTTGCAGAATTTGAAGAAGGGATATTTAATCATAGGGGTCTAGTTTGCACAGATGAGAACAGAAGATGTAGGTTTTTTTTATGTACTTACGTTGGTAACACACTTCTTGTGTGCTCCGAACAGCTGCGCACTGGTACGTACGCCATATTGCCATATTTAACGTGATTGTGTTGTCAAATCGATGCATCTTCAAAATGATAATTTAATATGAAAGAAGATACTATTTGTATTGAAAATCACTGTAGCTTACAGATAAATAATGAAATAACAATTATGTACTACGCAAATGATCAATATCGCAAAGGAATACAGAAAAAAAGTGAGTTCAAAAGGAATCAGCTCCTGGCCATAATTACCCTAGCCTATGTTGTCTCTCTGAGTGTGAAGTGATGTTAGTGCTGTACACTGCCTTATGTTGTTTCCATTGTGCAGGAGTGTTGATTCTGATACATTTCGGGACATGAAGCTCGAGCCCGCTTAGATTTACCCACCATAACCCGCCCTTACACAGTAAGCCACAATGCCACAACTAACATCTGCTTCTAGCAGTGGTTCTCAACCGCGTAGTGCCAAGCAGTCGGCTTACAGGGAGTTATTTATTAGCTTTCCATGGGCTGTGCTAAAAAGAAGAAAATTAGTAGAATTAACTTGTAGATTTTGGGTTTTAAAGTGTCAAAATGATGAAAATAGGTTGAGAACCACTGTTTTCAAACTTTCTGGTTGCTTTGTTCGGTGGTCCGAAAACATTCTAGAGCCCAAGCCAGAATTTTCTTTAGCCTGTATCTGTGCAACGTCATTCTCATAGAATTGATTAACCATTGGTTAAGGTAATTTTTAGCCTCTTTAATTTGTATGGATTGTAAATTCTGGCAAGGTTCATTGAAACAAAACTACTTTCTCTACTGTATTTATTCTTTTCTTTAGAAGTATGTGCTAGAACTATTATTTCACTCGATTGTGTTGTGTACAGTAATTTTTGTGTTAAGTACGTGCATGGTTGGCATGCGTGTCACACCCTTGCTTTAGTTTTCTAGTAGGCAAAGTACTGTACATAATAGAATGCCAATACTACTTTTCCCATGAGAGGGTATTTTGTTGACTACTGTTGAAATGTACTGTAGTTTAGCCCTAAGTGTCAAATATGTATTGTTTCGATCAATGTATTCTTAAGTTTTTCATGGGCCAGTGGTTCTCAACCTTCTCTGTAATAACATTAAAAAATTCTTGTTTATGTATTAAATTGTTGAACAGCTATGACATCGTTTGAGAACCACTGTTCTATAGTGTGCTTAATTGAATAAATACCACAGAGTGGTGAAGGTAGATCTTCTCTGATTTCCAGTCCTGTTGCCTAATTGTATAACTTAAAACACACAAACTTGTTCATTTCAAATAGTACCATAGGTATCAATCTGACTTAACACTTATTATTTCCCCAAAATGCTAGCTAAAATCCTTTCCAATGCCTATCATAAACAGGAAGGTACCAGTGAACACAATTTTAGTCAAAATTAAATGCTTTAAAGAGAACTTCTTGATACCTAAATAATAAATACTGTCTAACCAATAGCACTAGTTATGTCTTGATATTGTTTGAAAGGCTTGTAAAGGTAAAATGATTGACAAACTTTACAAGAGCCTACCCTGCTTTTGCTCAGTTATCAACAATTCTCGTCTAACTGATTTAGAAAATACATTTGAAGTGTAATGGTATTGCCCTCTAAAAGACATCATATGGTTGTCTCCTGTCCTAAAGCATTGAGTGCAACTAATCTCACATCATAATAAAACCACACTAATTCCTTTTATTCTATGAAATCAGTGTTTGCTTAAACCTGACATTATTGATCGGGTGTTTCTTTTAGGGCTGTGTGCTTTCAGTCAGATTAAGGGCGGAATGCAGAGTCTTAAGTAGTCAAGTATGTGAATCGTACTTGATGATATGCTACAGCGTACGATATAATGCACTTAAAGTTTGTACTTGACTCAGTATGCAGAGTCGTTTAATCCTGTACTTGGTTAAGAACATGATTGATAGAGTATGGTGAGACACAACTGCTTTAAAAAAAGAGCTGCGAATGGAGCAATTTAGGAGCGTGAAATACTACAAAAGCCCATAAAAACGAAGTTTAAAAATATTTTATTTTTACCAATAGACTAATAAACACATACGTATTATGTAAGGATTATTAGCAAGTTACAAAAAATAAAGAAGTTCCGACACATGGGATTTGAACCATGACATACTTGGAGCCACACGGCGTGGCTAGCCAGCGCTCAACAAGTGCTCTACCCACACGGCATGGCTAGCCAGCGCTCTACCCACACGGCGTGGCTAGCCAGTGCTCAGCAAGTGCTCTACCCACACGGCGTGGCTAGCCAGCGCTCAACAAGTGCTCTCCCCACACGGCGTGGCTAGCCAGCGCTCTACCCACACGGCGTGGCTAGCCAGCGCTCTACCCACACGGCGTGGCTAGCCAGCGCTCAACAAGTGCTCTCCCCACACGGCGTGGCTAGCCAGCGCTCAGCAAGTGCTCTACCCACACGGCGTGGCTAGCCAGCGCTCTACCCACACGGCGTGGCTAGCCAGCGCTCAACAAGTGCTCTCCCCACACGGCGTGGCTAGCCAGCGCTCTACCCACACGGCGTGGCTAGCCAGCGCTCAGCAAGTGCTCTACCCACACGGCGTGGCTAGCCAGCGCTCAACAAGTGCTCTCCCCACACGGCAAGGCTAGCCAGCGCTCTACCCACACGGCGTGGCTAGCCAGCGCTCAGCAAGTGCTCTACCCACACGGCGTGGCTAGCCAGCGCTCAGCAAGTTCTCTCCCCACACGGCGTGGCTAGCCAGCGCTCTACCCACACGGCGTGGCTAGCCAGCGCTCAACAAGTGCTCTACCCACACGGCGTGGCTAGCCAGCGCTCAGCAAGTGCTCTACCCACACGGCGAGGCTAGCCAGCGCTCTACCCACACGGCGTGGCTAGCCAGCGCTCTACCCACACGGCGTGGCTAGCCAGCGCTCAGCCAGCGCTCTACCCACACGGCGTGGCTAGCCAGCGCTCAGCAAGTGCTCTACCCACACGGCGTGGCTAGCCAGCGCTCTACCCACACGGCGTGGCTAGCCAGCGCTCAGCAAGTGCTCTACCCACACGGCGTAGTAGCCAGCGCCAAGCAAGTGCTCTACCCACACGGCGTGGCTAGCCAGCGCTCAGCAAGTGCTCTACCCACACGGCGTAGTAGCCAGCGCCAAGCAAGTGCTCTACCCACACGGCGTGGCTAGCCAGCGCTCTACCCACACGGCGTGGCTAGCCAGCGCTCAGCAAGTGCTCTACCCACACGGCGTGGCTAGCCAGTGCTCTACCCACACGGCGTGGCTAGCCAGCGCTCAGCAAGTGCTCTACCCACACGGCGTGGCTAGCCAGCGCTCAGCCAGCGCTCTACCCACACGGCGTGGCTAGCCAGCACTCTACCCACACGGCGTGGCTAGCCAGCGCTCTACCCACACGGCGTGGCTAGCCAGCGCTCTACCCACACGGCGTGGCTAGCCAGCGCTCTACACACACGGCGTGGCTAGCCAGCGCTCTACCCACACGGCGTGGCTAGCCAGCGCTCTACCCACACGGCGTGGCTAGCCAGCGCTCTACCCACACGGCGTGGCTAGCCAGCGCTCTACCCACACGGCGTGGCTAGCCAGCGCTCAGCCAGCGCACTACCCACACGGCGTGGCTAGCCAGCGCTCTACCCACACGGCGTGGCTAGCCAGCGCTCTACCCACACGGCGTGGCTAGCCAGCGCTCAGCCAGCGCACTACCCACACGGCGTGGCTAGCCAGCGCTCTACCCACACGGCGTGGCTAGCCAGCGCTCTACCCACACGGCGTGGCTAGCCAGCGCTCTACCCACACGGCGTGGCTAGCCAGCGCTCAGCAAGTGCTCTACCCACACGGCGTGGCTAGCCAGCGCTCAACAAGTGCTCTCCCCACACGGCGTGGCTAGCCAGCGCTCTACCCACACGGCGTGGCTAGCCAGCGCTCTACCCACACGGCGTGGCTAGCCAGCGCTCAACAAGTGCTCTCCCCACACGGCGTGGCTAGCCAGCGCTCAGCAAGTGCTCTACCCACACGGCGTGGCTAGCCAGCGCTCAACAAGTGCTCTACCCACACGGCGTGGCTAGCCAGCGCTCAGCAAGTGCTCTACCCACACGGCGTGGCTAGCCAGCGCTCTACCCACACGGCGTGGCTAGCCAGCGCTCTACCCACACGGCGTGGCTAGCCAGCGCTCAACAAGTGCTCTCCCCACACGGCGTGGCTAGCCAGCGCTCTACCCACACGGCGTGGCTAGCCAGCGCTCAGCAAGTGCTCTACCCACACGGCGTGGCTAGCCAGCGCTCAACAAGTGCTCTCCCCACACGGCAAGGCTAGCCAGCGCTCTACCCACACGGCGTGGCTAGCCAGCGCTCAGCAAGTGCTCTACCCACACGGCGTGGCTAGCCAGCGCTCAGCAAGTGCTCTACCCACACGGCGTGGCTAGCCAGCGCTCAGCAAGTTCTCTCCCCACACGGCGTGGCTAGCCAGCGCTCTACCCACACGGCGTGGCTAGCCAGCGCTCAACAAGTGCTCTACCCACACGGCGTGGCTAGCCAGCGCTCAGCAAGTGCTCTACCCACACGGCGAGGCTAGCCAGCGCTCTACCCACACGGCGTGGCTAGTCAGCGCTCTACCCACACGGCGTGGCTAGCCAGCGCTCAGCCAGCGCTCTACCCACACGGCGTGGCTAGTCAGCGCTCTACCCACACGGCGTGGCTAGCCAGCGCTCAGCCAGCGCTCTACCCACACGGCGTGGCTAGCCAGCGCTCAGCAAGTGCTCTACCCACACGGCGTGGCTAGCCAGCGCTCAGCCAGCGCTCTACCCACACGGCGTGGCTAGCCAGCGCTCTACCCACACGGCGTGGCTAGTCAGCGCTCTACCCACACGGCGTGGCTAGCCAGCGCTCTACCCACACGGCGTGGCTAGCCAGCGCTCTACCCACACGGCGTGGCTAGCCAGCGCTCTACCCACACGGCGTGGCTAGCCAGCGCTCAGCCAGCGCTCTACCCACACGGCGTGGCTAGCCAGCGCTCTACCCACACGGCGTGGCTAGCCAGCGCTCTACCCACACGGCGTGGCTAGCCAGCGCTCAGCCAGCGCTCTACCCACACGGCGTGGCTAGCCAGCGCTCAGCCAGCGCTCTACCCACACGGCGTGGCTAGTCAGCGCTCTACCCACACGGCGTGGCTAGCCAGCGCTCTACCCACACGGCGTGGCTAGCCAGCGCTCTACCCACACGGCGTGGCTAGCCAGCGCTCTACCCACACGGCGTGGCTAGCCAGCGCTCAGCCAGCGCTCTACCCACACGGCGTGGCTAGCCAGCGCTCTACACACACGGCGTGGCTAGCCAGCGCTCTACCCACACGGCGTGGCTAGCCAGCGCTCTACCCACACGGCGTGGCTAGCCAGCGCTCAGCCAGCGCTCTACCCACCCGGCGTGGCTAGCCAGCGCTCTACCCACACGGCGTGGCTAGCCAGCGCTCTACCCACACGGCGTGGCTAGCCAGCGCTCAGCCAGCGCTCTACCCACACGGCGTGGCTAGCCAGCGCTCAGCCAGCGCTCTACCCACACGGCGTGGCTAGCCAGCGCTCAGCCAGCGCTCTACCCACACGGCGTGGCTAGCCAGCGCTCAGCCAGCGCGCTACCCACACGGCCGCGGCGGCTGCAAGAATAAATTTGTATAATTGTTTATTGATATTTTTTTCGTTTCATAATACTGTATTGCAATAGAATTATTGGGTGTGGTTTTGAGCACAATATAACATGGAAATGGTTATTTTCTGGACTTGGTATTATGGATATTACCATGCAGCCATTAAAAAGGCTGTCGAATGCATTCGATACCTCAAACTTGGAAGGAAATTGATGTAAATTGTAAGCCGACCTCGCAAGACCTTAAAAACAAAAACATAGCTGTGGTTTTCTCTGGAAATCAGGAAAAATAACTGTGGGTGAAGGCGGCTAGCTTGTACGACTTGTACAGTTTTAAAATATGGGTATAAGTAATTGGTGTTTCCTTTATCCCTAGGACCTTAGCTTAGGCCAAAGGTTATCTATAGTATTTGGCAAAACCTAGGACTCATGAAAATTTTCAACGTTGGCACTTGTGAATAACAAACTGTTAAGTAAGAAAGATAACTGACTTGACTCCAAGCCATCTTGGTTAAGTTAAGTTAAGTATGAGATTTTGTTGATGTTGCATACCACCAAGTACGTGTTGCAAACTTAACGCTTAAATTTGCACGTAAACGCATATGTTCAAGTCGGGTACGACAAAACATCATCAATACGTACTTGACCAAGTACGAGATTCCTTATTTGACTCTGCATTCTGCCCTGAATTACGTAAGAGCATTCGGCAGTAGTTTTGATGTTTTTAGTCAACTAATTTCTCTTAAAGAAATAGTAGGATTTTTATGAAAATGTACTTATTTGCAGAGGGATGTCATATCTATGCATGACGTACTAAGTACATTTTGTGACAAGCCTGCTCAAAAATAATATACTCATGTTTGAATTATGCAAATAAATCACTTTCGTCAAAAGTGTTCGGCGAAAAAATACGAACGGAGAATCTGTTCAAAAATGTGTGCATTATTATTTAATAGGTTAGTCACAAATGTACTTAATACTCCCCCTACAGTAAGTTAGTATTTATAATAATCCTACTATTAGTTTAAGAGTAATTAGTTGATGGCCAATCCACCTGTAAAACTCTTACTGCCGAATGCTCTTAAATGCATTAAGGATGAAATTTTAGTATTGTGGACCTGTGGTATACCAGTTTATTCATCATACATTATAAGGATAATCTGTGTTTACCTTTTGCCTCCTCTTAAACACTACATACATGCAAACATGCACACATATTCATATGTGCATGTTATGAACCACATACAGTTTCGTTCGGCTACTATTGCTGTCTTAAACAAAAACTTGGTTTATAATTAATTTCCATTAAAATATGAACACATTAGTGCAATTCCATCTAATTGTTTCTTTTTAAGACTGGCAAAACAATTAATAAAATTATGAACTTTCAATACATTTCAAGACAATACACTGTTTATTCATAAATTGCAAATTTCAATGTTTATGACTTTGAACGAAATTCACCCCAAAATAATTCCGACTTACTACGTACAGTTAATGCAGGGTTTTAAATGTATTTTATTTTAATTAAACATTCCGATTTGATAGCCAGTTACAAACCAATGTTCTGTATGTGGCATGGGCATAAAAATGTTATGAAAGTAAAATGCAGTATTTTAGATGTGCTGCCCTTAAGTTGTTCATCGAGTCCTTGCTCAATTATATGAGCAGGCCAGAAAAGAAAGCCATTTTATATTGGATAGTTCGAAAAAAGGATGGCTGAAATAGCCATCTATATATTATCTTTCGGTAGTCCCCGCGCTCGAGCTCGCGCGGCCATTCCGCTACCCCCAAAACCCTCGGTACGCCCACGCACGCGACCATTTTCCCACATCTGTCGCTACAGAATTGACCGCCTGGCCTTTCTCTTCACGTGGGTATTTTTTTCGACCCTGTGCGTCAACCCCTTTTCAAACCCCGACGAGTTTAATGTCGCAAAGTGTGCGTATTTGGCCATGTCCAAGTGCGGTAAAAATTGTAAAAAATAGTAATTATTTTTTGAGGATTTATTTCACTTTTTAAGTATGATTAAAATTGAATGGAGCATCTTTTTGTAATGAAAGGTTTTCGTATAAAGTGTCCCGTTCAAAAGTTACGGGCACCCAAACACGAACAATGTTCGACGTCTCGATTTGACGGATTTGGTACCCGTTTAATGTGTCACATTCAAACGGCTCTGCCCGTCGAACCAAACGAGATATAACATTCTGGTTTGTTTTGTTACCGGCGCTTACCCTTTGGGTAATTGGGTTTTGAAACATTTTGGATTCGTCCCGGAACTTTCGCCAATCAAATTGTGTACATTTGGTAAAGTGTGTTTTTAAAAAGCGCGGGGAAGGCTTTTTTTCCACAGTTTTGAATCAAAAACTTTCTCGATTTTTTCATTTTAAAAAGTAACCACAAAACTTGATTATTAACGAAGCGATTTTTGAATTTCGCCCCGGTTCCTTAGTTATGGGCACTTTTCCATTTTTACGACACGGCTTCGGTCGTGATTTTTTTGCGTCAAGTTGGTACTTTCAAAATGGGTTTTTTTTCTTTAGGCCGATGCTCAAAGCTTGCCCGTACAGGGGCATAAAAGAACATTTTCAAAAAATCACCCTCTAACCGAATGACAGACGTTCGCGCAAAGCACTTTTCACGGCGATCTGCAAACACGAATACAAAATGTTTGTTTTTGTATATTAAAAGTGTGTTTTAAATGCCATCTAATACATTGTTGTGTTTAGTATTAATAATTGGACATTTGTCTATTGGAAAACGTTACTATCAAAAATTAGACTTTACGGATGTCCGAGTTATGATGCTTTAACGGATTTCATCCGCCCGTGTTTTTGCGGGAATTTGTCTATGAGAATTTTTTAATGTCGTAAAAAACCATGTTAGAATTTTTTGTTATTTTTGATTTTCCGTTTCGTGGGTATCCGAAGGTGTGGTTGACATATTTAAGGTACCCGGACGTACCTGTAACGTACCGGTTTTGTTATTTTTTAGCGTCATTGGTTAGATGTGTAATTTTGATTACTTAAATTTCAGCTTTGAACGGCCCTGGTATGTCCCGTTATGAAATCGAACAGCCCATTTTGGTATCATCGAAAAGTGCGTTTCTTTACCTTTCTGTACATGTGCATATTATTGACGACACACTTACCGGGACGTACCGGGAAGCTTTTGAACGTGCGGATTGTAGAACTCGAAAAATTTTCTAACACTTTAAAATATTTCAACATGAAAATAATTTTTTACCAAAATTTTAATTTTTTCATTTTTTCAAGTTTTTTCAAGTTTTCCAAAAAATGGGGTACTTGAAAATTTTTCAAACACTTAGAAATTTTGAAACATGAAATTTTTTTTTCTTTTTTTAGAATCACACAATTTTCAAGTTTCTTCTTTACATAAGTATCTACGACCAATTACCGTGACATGTACATAGAAAAACTCGAAAATTTTTCCATCACTTAAAAATTTCAACATGAAAATAATTTTTTACCAAAATTTTAATTTTTTCATTTTTTCAACTTTTTTCAAGTTTTCCAAAAAGTGGGCTACTTGAAAATTTTTCAAACACTTAGAAATTTTTCAACATGAATTTTTTTTTTCATTTTTCAGAATCACACAACTTTTAAGTTTCTTTCTTTACATAAGTATCTACGACACTTTGACGTGAAATGTACATAGAAAAGCTCGAACATTTTTCCATCACTTTAAAATTTTTCGACATTTTTTTTCGACTTTTTTTTTCAAATTTTTTTTTTCTTTTTTCCAACTGAAAAGTTTTCCAAAAAGTGACACCAAAAAAAAAAAAAAAAAAAAAGTGACAATTTCCAAAAAAGTCGAGTTTTCCAAGAAGTGACCTGCCCAAACGTGACAGCCAGCAGCGGCTCAAGGCAGCGGAGCGGTCTTGTCTTTGCATAAGAAGGGAGACAAAATATTGTAATATCAATTGTTTTACCTTGAGCTTATGCATGGTAGACCTTACGTGATCATATTTAGATTTCTTGTTTACTTATCTCGACCTGTGCCGGCATAGTTGGTAACGACTGACGTTCCTTGCACGCAAGCGCAATGCTTCGGAATGCTTGCTGACTAAAATGGTACCAAATACATTATGCATAATTATTTAGATACCCAAACATGTAAATGCCTATATTGATCTCTTAATTCACACTTACCTACTATGTATTTGTACGAGAAGAAAAAAAAACGATTTTCTATTTAATATTATACATTAATGTTTAAAAACACCTATCTCTTCTCAAAGTTCAATATTTTCTACAAATCCCAACCAAAACTTGTAATTTCTTTTGGGGTTGAAGGTAAATTGTTGTGGATTGGTTGTGAGTATCTTTAGGTGCACCTCGTTCTAGAATCGACATAGTACATACTTCTTTGTGGATTGGAATCATACTTGTTATGTTCGTGAGAAAAGCCGCTAAGACTGCCATCACTACCTGAAAACTCTTTATCCTCTTATAATACAATCAGTGCAACACAATAATCAGTTAAGTTTTTGCAAACAAAGTCCGTGCTAGGAAATAACGTTTCAAGAAGTCGTCGTCACTCAGACATAATTCAAACTAGAGGTCTCGTGTTGTTTTTTCATTGGTCAATCAATACATGGTATCAAAAGTCACTGTAAAATTGTGAAATAAGTGAAAATGTAGCCTGCTAAAAGTTTTAATGGAGACTCGATCTGCGAAAGCCTAGGACAAGTTTTCAATGATACACGTGTCACAATATCTTCTTCTTCTTCTTCTTCTTCTTATGCCAACAATTGACCTATTTGGTCATCATGCGTTTTCGCGTTTCCCAGTAGAGATAGGATTCTTTTTCTGCCTCCGCCATATCTTTTGGCATAGCATCTCTTATATCTTGGAGTGCCGGGCATCTACGTACACAATATACACTATTATAGTCTGTAGTAGCATGTCTTTTAGCTATCATACCAACAAGAGGTTCATAGCTTAGTTTGCAATCTAGCATGTACAACAATCAATACCATAGTGCTGCAGTTGACAATCCAGTGCATGCCGGCATAGTGTTTTGTACGCCTGCTAACATTCTAATAACTACTCGTTTATATACATTTGCAAGTAGAACTACAGTCAAAATCAATTCCATTCTACTTACCTATTTTCTTTTTATTATTTTTTGTTATGACAAAAATGTGGTACTATAGAAAACCTCTTGAGCTATAAAATACTTACAATATACAACTGTGTATTTAAGCTTGGCACTTAGGGTGGTTAAGTACAAACAAGAAAATCTTATATGTGAAATGTACAAAATTTAGCATTGAAGTTTTCCCTTGCCTATAGCTGTGTCCCAGTTTTCCACTGTAGTACATTCTGTCTTACCCAACTGTTTAAACTGTTTAACCTATTCATTACATGTGTTTCTTTTCGTTTACTTCTTCCTCTTCTGCTGGTCGTTCAGGAGGAAAAAAGGTGAAGACAAAGGTTATATGCCACATGTGCATGCATGCCCGTCTCGCAAACTATGCACGAGTTTCTCAAACACGCTCATACTGCTAAAAGAATTAAGATATCAATGGATTTCCACTGGATTTCATTTTTTTTTTTTCAAAAATATAATTGAATCATAAACTGTGAAATCCATGGACTTTCACAAACACAAGAACAATACTATGAAGCAACCTCTTCATTTTATTCTTAACCAGTTAAGCGCTTATGACAAGATATTTCTCTCCCGCATTGCTCTAGACGTAATATCTCGTCTCCCACAGTAACCGTGACGAGTCTCCCTTTCGATTGCAGTCCCGCGCTATTCACAGCTTTTCCCGTAATAGTTCTCTCAATTGCAGCAAGATAGCATTTTTACCAGCATTAGCATGTAGCAATAGCATTTTTTTCAATAATGCTTCTCGTGTTAGTACTGGCTAATTCCGTGCGTAATTTATGTGTCAGTTTTCTCTGTAATGGCCTCAACAACATGGTAATAAACGCGTTTGTGATGATGAAATGATAGTGTTAGTGAAGATGACAATGGGACTAATGTCCAAAGTACAGATAGCAATGGTGCTTCACAAAGCATAGCTTGGCAATGTAGCAAGGAGTCTAGGCTGCCACCTGGGTTCATTGGATTGTCATGATTGACTAACCCAGTGACCCTTTGGACTATTTGCAGTTGCACGGGCGGCCACGGGGTAGAATTAAGTGGCCACTGTCGGGAGGCTAGCGTCACGGAAACTAAGTGCTCGACTGGTTAATATATGAATGTTTAAAGTTATGTGAAAGGTAAAAGTATCCATTGTATTGTGTAAGTTATCCCCTTAAAAGTGTAGTGCCTTTTCCTGGTACATGGAATTGCTTACAAACGGAATATCTCTCAATCGAAACAAGTCCCAAATTAGTTCTTTAACCTAACCTAATGTAATTTTTAAAGTGGCCGACAGGATCGCTGCTCAAAATATGGTAATGCCGATTGATCACTGCTCGCCAATCTTTGTACTGCAAAAGGTGGGAGATATTTCGCGTGGGAGTGGTTCTGCGTGGTAGCAATTGTACAGCAATTGTGCCACTGCCAATTCACTGTAGAATGTTGTCTTGAAATTTTGTCACATAAGATGCAGGGAGTCAAATGTGTGGAAATAGCCTTTAAATATAACTTCCAAACTGTTAAAATACTCTTAATACATACCTATTTTGTGACATGAGAAGTACATACAAGGTAAGAAGATGTCTATCATGGAGGTGAAATTAGTTTTAATTAGGGCTGCTAAACGATACGATGTCGTATCACTACCGCGCGATATTGAAATTTTCAAGTGACGTGTCGATATTGGAACATTTCTCGTCTGTATTCAGGGTTTCCAGACCGGCCGGAGGCCATTCATTATAAATAATATTACGTAAACAATTTAACTTCAAAGTGTCTTACCATATGAGTCAATTTGTGTGTTGTATTATTCAAAATTTGAAATATCCACACAAAACAGCGACGAAAATGCAGAACCACAACACTGCCAAGCTGTGCTGTACGGGAGACAAATCGTTTTCTTTAACAATTGGGTGCATGTTCGAACGTCGTGAAATAAACGATATATTACGAATGATGATGTTATATATTGAAATATTTTTCCATTATCAATATCGTAGTGACTTATCGATATTGTTGGACAGCCCTAGGTTTACAGTCATGCATTAGAAACCCATACTTATACACCTCAATTTTAAATACTCACATTTGGCTTACATTTACAATTCACAAATATAAACTTATGAATAGAAATTAGAATTGTGCTTCTCATGTGGAAAAATACGGTACTAAGATCCGAATTCACCATACTTTTTAATCGGTCGATTTTCTAATCTCGGATTGGTTGTTACCATGGTTTCAAGGAACATTACATACAAAATGCATGGCGACTTGTACTGGGCGCCATTTTTGGTCTGCTGTTAACAGAAAATCGCCAGATTAAAGTTTGGTGAAACTGGCCCTCGGTATCAGTTGCATGTTTTCTTTGTTATGTATTAATTGCATATTTCAGCTGGAAAATTGTGGTATCACGGACTGTTAGTATACGTAGTTCTTTTGTAAGACTTACTCATTGATATTCACTTTTTTCGACTTATGGTATTGACTTATAAAAAACAAATAAATACACTGTAGATGTATGCTTGTGCCATGTAGAAAACCTATCCACTGCAGTTGTCTTTTGTAGTGAATCACACATTTGGTAAGTAGAGGGTGGGAACTAAAAATACAATATTCACAAAAGAAATGTGTTCAAATGTTTAGATTAAAATGCTACAAACTTAGCCATTTAAATGCCCTCACAAGACTGTGAATGTTTGGCAGCTATGCTATTGTGTTTAAATCTGTAACCTTGGTACATGTTTATTTAATTTCTGGAGACATTTTATAAATACTTTTATTATTTACCAGTAGATGTAGTCATAATTCACAACTTTTTCTGTGTTACTATTAGGGATGTGCATCAATACCAAATATGGGTATCGATAATCTAAGGGTAATTATCATTATTGATCAGTAATATCGGAAAAAAACTTAAGCTGGATTTAAGCCAAAATTCCATTTAAAAATGTGTTATATTTCTTTAAATATTTGCAAGAGAGATTTTTTTATAGTTTGCAAGCTCTCAGCCTTATTCTGGTTACAAATAGTCTGAGATGCCCCTTCATTCACTCTCAATCCCGCAAGGGGTACATAAAACTCGCCCACCGCCAGAGTTACCTTGTCCGCAAGAGAGAGCAGGAGTCAAGTGGCTCATATGGCTGCAGGTGATGGCGATATTCTAGATGAGAGGGCAGCGGGCGGGGGTTACGAGTCCACCGCGAGAGAGAGCAGGAGTCAAGTGGCTCATATGGCTGCAGGTGATGGCGATATTCTAGATGAGAGGGCAGCAGGCGAGGGTTACGAGTCCACCCCCGCTGTATCGTTTCTTGCTAGTGCGCCAAGACAGAGCTATTTTCAAGTTATTTTTAATCTATTTTAATTGATAATGTCAATACTTGAATTAATATCTGTTAAGTAAATATTTTCCTATATCGAATATCGATCGATAAAATCGAAATTTTTGCCCGTCTCTAAGTAATATAATACTGGTTTAATATAAAATAATAAATGGTTTACTTTCTCGACATTAATCTCCTGGAATCTCAATATACTAACAGTGATTATTTCATTGCCCCTGTACTTTAGAAATTAACCACTTCCTTAAAAACTTAACTTTGAACCCATGTGTATTTCCTGTCTTTTGTATAGCATTCTTGATCTTTTATCAATAATTAATTGTAGACGATTTTTCTCTTTTGCTGCCAAGTTTTTGAAAGTTGGTTTCACTGTGAATTTGCACATTTTTTACAGTTTGGAACAAGGCAGGATTAATGTCCATGCAACTATTTCATCATGATTCAATTAGCCATGTTTAAAACCATGTTTGATGGGTTGGGAGAAGACAAGACTTCTTGCATCTTATGTTGTGTGGCAATTTGCTCCCAGCCACTACTAGACCTAGGCATCACTCTTAGTAGTAGACTCGGCTTGGAGCTAACATGCGCTTTGCAGTCTCTCGGGTTCATTGACGTTTACAAGCACAGATTGGCTGGCGTTAGCCTTCTTCATCTTTTATCAATAATTAATTGTAGACCATTTTTCTCTTTTGCTGCCAAGTTTTTGAAAGCTGGTTTCACTGTGAATTTGCACATTTTTTACAGTTTGGAACAAGGCAGGATTAATGTCCAACTATTTCATCATGATTTTTTTTAATACCGGTACATTTAGAATGAAGAACGCGCGAAGATGCACGTTGGAAGGCTACTTTATCGTTTATTTAAAAACATCTAGGTTCAACATCTAGGCAGATCTCTTTGCAATGTATAGTTTTTTTATCAGGAGGCATTAATCTTCACAATCAGTGATGATTGCTTAATTTTTTACATTTTACTTGTTAATAATGACATGGTTGTGTAGTATGTAGGTAAATAATTATTTTTGGTAACTTTTAAGTCAAAAAACATTTTGGTCTGCCATTATAAAATACATTTGTACATGAAGATTAGAAACATATCCATTAGACTATAACTCATCACAGATTATCATATTTTTTCACAATAGTCAAGTTTAAAGTAATCAGTATGTCATCCAATGTAATGCAACTCTGTCACAGTAACATTTTTGGCACTGTAGTGACAAAAGGCACAAAATATTAATGCTGCACGAAATAGTGAAAAACGTCGTGATTGCCATGTTAATAAAACAGTTTTGTTTTTGTTGCCAGACTTGGAGAAAGCGGAGTACCAAGTGTGAGAGGACTGCTGAGTGTGGCAGGTAGTCAGGTAGTGGCCTGGTTGTCTGGCCGTCCCGACTACGTCATCACGACGGACGGCAAGAGTCTGGGTCGGATATCTCGTGCCGCAGACGGTCGCTTCGTGTTGGTCGACTCTTCTCTCTCCGGGGGCAGCGTGAGCAGTAGTGACGACGGAGGCTTCTTGCCCAGAGTGAGATACCCGACGGTCGTCCCCACCATCTACTCGCCTCTCAAGGCCAGCTCTCCTCTCACCACGGCGTGGTCGCCCGGCTACAACTTCAGCGATCTCAGTTCCGTGCGGCAGCCCAGTTCCGTGGAGAAATCTTTCCCGACCCCGAGTACCGGTAGCGTGGGCGGAGGCTACGCACAGTTGCGCACGGTGCACGAGCGCTACAGCCAAGAACTACCGTCTCTACGCGCGATACACGAAGAGACCTGGCGAAGAAGACCGAGGCCCGACCGGCCCTCCTCTCCGTCGTTCCTCCCGGTGCATCCGTTGGCCACTAGCTCGCCCCCTAGGGTGCGCATCCCCCCCCCTCGCGCCCGCCTGCCCCCCAGACACGCCCGCCACGCCCGCAGCGCCCCCGACCTCGCGCGGGAGATCCTCGAGACTTCGCCCTCCAGCTCGAGTGGGTTCGGTAGTAAGAACACTTCGCAGCAGAACCAGAGCTCGCAGTCGGGAAGCGTGAGCGTGGAGTGGCGCCTACCTCCGTATCGCCCCCCTCCCCCCGTGTGCTCGTACCCTCTGGTCGGGCGGTGGCTGGACCTGAACGAGCCAGCGTTGGACGTCAGTGTGGACGGTCATTACGAGTTTGATTCGTTCACGCCCACCACTTCTACGCCCACGGGCTTTGCGGTTAGGACCGAAGAATTGCGAGGAATTAGTGACTCTGAAATTTATTCTACATCATTTTACCCACCACACAAACAGACTAAAAGGTTAGGCTCAAAGTATGATAATATCGAAGCTAGGGTTCAGGCAATGAAAGAAGAATTTAATGAGTTTCGGAAAAGACAGGCGAAAAGAAGAAGGAGTGAGGAGCTCGAAAGTGCTTGCTGACACGTTTTAAGACTTAGTTTAGAAAACCGAACAATTTTTTTTGTATTATTATTATTATTATTATTATTATTATTATTGTTATTATTTATTATTATTATTTTTACTTTTATCATATTTGCTATTATTATTATTATTATTATTTTATTATTATTATTATTATTATTTTATTATAATTATTTTATTTTTGAGGTATGGAAACATTGGTAAAATGCTAATGGGCAAGAACTCACTAGTTACAAAGGTACCATTATTTTCCCCTTTCAACTTTGTGAAGTCAAGTCATTGAAAGGCCTGAACAAACCTCATATGCTGCAGGCTTTTAAAGTTTCCTATGAGTTCCGAGAACTCTTTCATCCTTTGCTTGTGCAACTTAAGTTGATGATCGAAGTTTTTCTACCTTTGCTGATGTCCACCAGTATTGAGACAGCGAAACACAATCGGTAGTGACTCCGCATAATTTAACATAAAAGCAATGTTACTTTGGTATTAATTTTCTCAAATAGGCTATATTAATTTTGTGCTAAAAACAAGCCATTGACCTTAAAAAGTGTCTACCTACACAAAATCGGTGTTTCTTATATTGAAAACCCTTTTACTGTTCTGTTTTTTGGGGCTTCATTGGCCAGCACGTGATCTCCAAGATAATAAAGTGAAACAACCTTTTTCTAGATTTCCATACATCAAAGTATTTAGTACCTAGTTAAGAAACTGTTTAAGAGCCTTAAATATATATAACAGGCTCTGGCACACACAATTGAATTTGTCTGATATAACTAAATTGTCGGTCGGTCGGTGTCAATCGAAATAGTTTTTATTTTCACAGTGTGACGACTTAGGGCAAAATTGTTATTTTTCTGTATATCTAATAATTACTTCTAATTATTTTTAATTATTATTTATGGAAATCTTCAGTGTACAATTCTCTGACAAGCTACGCGTATCCGAGAATACAAATACCGACAAAATGCAAAAGTCCTATTTACCTGAAGTTAAGTATCGTTATATACTTACTATATATATACTACACCAAATTTTCTTGGGTATGTAGTAAAATGCTGGAGATAATGGGTGAGGATTGTAGAATATTTTAAATGGTTGTTATGGTTGATGCTTAATTGGTTGATTGCCGTGTTCTTGAGACTCTGAGCAGATACATTTTCAAAGTAGGTTTCCTAGTTAAGCCATTCGAAGTGCTGATGGTTGACCCCCAAAAACTTTGGCAGGTTGAAAGACACTGTCTCTTTTAGATGCACATTATTTGACAACTGCATTAGGCCTATAATACAGTAGTTACAGCACCATCTAAGTTACTAGATATTTAGCTAATCAATACACTGTAGGACAGTGCTGGGCTAGCATTAAGTACTGAGGAGCTCAATTTAAATAACTGCTATCGTACGTTCAGTTGATGTTGTGAACCAAATACGAATAATAAAAATAATTACAATTAATTACGAATAATAATAATAACTTTGATGGAATGGATTGACGATGCAATCAAATGAAACAATTTTGAAAGAAATTGTGTGCCGTTTCCCAATATTTTAGTGAGTGTTTCATTGGTGGGACAAAGATATTGTTTAAATTAAGTGATACATGACTATTAGAAATTATAATTATCTTCTAAATAAATAAAAACTCCAACCTAGAAAAAGTAATATGTAAAATATATATATATTATATATAATTATGATATTATTATATTATAATATAACTAAGTTGAAATAAGTTAAATTATATTATAATGTAATATGTCAACAAATCAACACACCCACATTTAATAAAATTGAATCTCTATTAAAAAATCCTGAAGACATTGTCATTTGTCTAAAAACTAATGCCACAACGTGCGTTTTATTATCGAAATAAATCAACATTGAGAGTATTCAAGTCGGATGCAAGTTCTGTAGAACATACGTAAATAATTCTAACGCTTTACAGTTTTTTCATCTTACTGTGTTGAAAAAACTGCAGACAATGTTCGAGGTAAATGCAGAAGAAATAACTCTTCCATTGCAATGTGACATGAGTAGGCTTGGCAGGTATCCTTGGATTACGTTCTGCCGTTCTGCTTTAGTGGCTTTCCTTTTAAACATGGACTACTCATTTCTCTAAAATATCTATTCAAGTCAAGAAAGATTTCTGAATTGTTCATGTTTTTTGCATTATAAAAATGTTTCTAATGTCTGCAGTGATCAAGCGTGTCTCAAATTAAGTGTATTACTATATGTTCAGTTCTTTTGTACCTACCAAGCCTAAATATGAAGTGTATGTCTGTTTATTAATAGCATTCATTGAGGAAATCATGTTTTATGCCTGCAACTCTTTTCATAAAATATATGGCAGTAGTTACAAATTTCTTCTGATTTTAATCATAGAGAGTTGTATGAAAATACTTAAGTTTTCATTAAAAGTACAAAGATAGGAAAAGCAATTCTGCTTGAATTTGATTGATATTATTAATATTATTTTATTTTATTACATATTAATATACTGTTGAAATGGTCCTAATTTTATGTGTATGATAATTTTGTTGTGCAGTACAGTTATTCCTCGGAACAAAATTTCCTTCAAATCTGTGAACAATTTGAACATGCTGTAATTACATTTAAGAGTCATACACTTGCGCCAAAAATGGTTGTTGCAGTTTCTTTCTTTTATTGTATTCTCACAAGTAAATAGATACTTTATTGGACACATTTCGAAATCTGAGACTTATTTCCCCCTTGTTCCCATTTTATCCTGTTTCATTAGAAGAGTTGAAAGTTCGGTCAATCAAACTCCTCAATGGTATCCATATATTGTCTTCCTTTTCTTAACAAACGCTAGGAAAATTCTGCATGATGTTATTGAAACTATCATGGTGGTGGCAAATCTTTGAATCCTTAATGCTTCTGCCTCTTAATTCCTTCTTAGCTAAATACAATATTCTGGACCATTCTCAACATGGTTTCTGCTCAAATAGATCAACGAACACTGCCTTGTTCTCATTCTTATCTTGCTTGGATAGAGGTCATAATGCTATACTATAGGCCTATTTTATGATTTTAGCAACTGGCCTTTGGTACGATTGACCACCAGCTCCTAATTACTAAATTAACTTGCATGGGTATAATAGTTCCTGCATTCAAATAGACAACTTCATACCTGTTGCGTACCCAAACTGTACAGATCAAGCTTCCTACGTCCACAACCAGCTCACCAGTCGTATCTGCACCCCTGCCTGTAATCAGTGGCATCCCTCAAGGCTCGGTCCTAGGGCCTCGTCTATTTCTTCCATGGCCTACATGTAAAGAGTCATAAATTACACAAATAAATCTATCTTCTCTAAATCAATGACCTTGCTAAACTACTGAATAGCATGCAATACACCAAACCCAATCATCAAACGTCACCTCACTATTTATGCAGATTATCTGTACATATATCTTACAATAGGTTATCATAGGAAAATAAAAATGCTTTTACTGTAGTCAAATGTAATCTCTCACTTTTGTCTAGTCAATGTCTAACCTATATTACTTTTGTATCTAGTGCAAGGAACATTGTTTCAACATGCCGTTAAATTGCAAAATATTTTTGGATAGTGGGGTTATTATACTTTTTCCAAACCATTCCAAATCTGGGTATCAGACTCGACAATTGATTCCTTTCCTATGTTTGTATTCAGTTCAGTTCAGTTTCTTTATTTTTCCAGTTGTTTTACAATACAAATTGATGTTTGAAGTTTTGTATGCTCCTAGAAGAAGAATCTTGAGGTGGAGCATACTGGTACATAGTATGATATTCTATTATTCTTTAACGAGGTACGAAAAGTTTCTCTTTGTGGTCCCCTTTACCGACAAAGAGTGCTGCTTTTCATCTGGTCATTTATTTCTGCCCGTGCTGGTGGACCCGAACGTGCTTTGTGTGCTGCACACAGTCCTCTACCATTTCACTATCATTTAGCCCATATTTCCCTAGCTCGTCCCTGCATCATTTGGGGCCCATTCAAGTGTGGACCATATGCTTTGTGTACTGCACACAGTCCTCTTCCATTTCACTATCATTTAGCCCATATTTCCCTAGCTCGTCTCTGCATCATTTGGGGCCCATTCAAGTGTGGACCATATGCTTTGTGTACTGCACACAGTCCTCTTCCATTTCACTATCATTTAGCCCATATTTCCCTAGCTCGTCTCTGCATCATTTGGGGCCCATTCAAGTGTGGACCATATGCTTTGTGTACTGCACACAGTCCTCTTCCATTTCACTATCATTTAGCCCATATTTCCCTAGCTCGTCTCTGCACCATTTGGGGCCCATTCAAGTGTGGACCATATGCTTTGTGTACTGCACACAGTCCTCTTCCATTTCACTATCATTTAGCCCATATTTCCCTAGCTCGTCTCTGCACCATTTGGGGCCCATTCAAGTGTGGACCATATGCTTTGTGTACTGCACACAGTCCTCTTCCATTTCACTATCATTTAGCCCATATTTCCCTAGCTCGTCTCTGCATCATTTGGGGCCCATTCAAGTGTGGACCATATGCTTTGTGTACTGCACACAGTCCTCTTCCATTTCACTATCATTTAGCCCATATTTCCCTAGCTCGTCTCTGCATCATTTGGGGCCCATTCAAGTGTGGACCATATGCTTTGTGTACTGCACACAGTCCTCTTCCATTTCACTATCATTTAGCCCATATTTCCCTAGCTCGTCTCTGCATCATTTGGGGCCCATTCAAGTGTGGACCATATGCTTTGTTCTTTACGTAAGTGCTACGCATCCTTGATTACATCACACATCTTCTTGCATCCATTAAAAACAATACAAATGAACTAACAATGCTACAAACTCTAATGTTTCTCAAATCTCAACCTATAATAAATCTAACTGCCTGGCCATCCAACCAACCAAGACTGTGTTTGTTCACCCAACTAAACTGAATGCTTGTCCTTTGATTCTACTTGATAGCCACAGCATAGCTAGAGTGAGCTTTATAAAACTATTGGCCCTCACATTAAAGGGCATCCATCACTTCACTGATTTGCCGGCGTTGTAAAATGCGTTATTTTTTAATGATTTATGGCCAAAACTAGAAATCTCTAGCTTGTACCAGATATTAATAATAAGTTATTGTAATGGCCCAAGTTTTGGGTGGTGCATGCGCATGCGGCAATGGTGACGTAACGCTTGCGTGTTTTTCAAGTCGTAGCAGACGCCAAAATATGGGGCCAGCTCCATAAAAAAACTCTCGCTGTAGCTGAAGTCTGGTGCTCGGAGAAATACAAATGGTATCGTCGTGTTCTGCGATCTTTTCTCTTCAATAATATTGTTAATGGTTGTTAACTACTGTATATTGTTCTGGGCATTGTTTTTATGTTCCAAAAGAGAGCAGTGAGATACATGCTACACGAGAGCGCTAGGGTATCGTGTAGGCAACATTTTAAAGGTCTATGTATATTGACGGTAGCCTGCTTATATATTTTGGAAGTTGTTATGTTTGTATACGAATTCCCGGCACTGTTTACTTGTATCCAAAACCTTCATAATATTGTCATGTAAAAGTGGATACTTTATAACTTTTACTGGTATTAATCTCCTTCTTGGTGATTTATGGATATTTGGATTGGGTCACTAAGTTTGTCATTTATTGTTTCTTTCACAATTAAGGGATGTGCTGTGCTCGGCTATTTCAACAGCCCAGCTTGGTTGTAATTACTTGTTATGATGACTTGTGTAAACATTTAATAATAATTAGAGTAGTTATTGAGGGCAACTATTGCTGTAACTTTGCTGACTGCTCAGTTACCACTCTCTGACGGGAGGGGGTGTATTGAGTGGTTTGATTGGTCATTTAAGACGTTTGTGATCTGAGTAGGGCTAAGAGAGGGGTGACGGGAGTATGACGTAGGGAAGTCTACTTAAGGGGTGACTCAGGGTAAATCGGGGCTATCAACGACTGTCGGGAACGAGTGAGAGACATGTGCCAAGGTAGTTCGGTGAGGAAAGGAGGAGGAATCCAGGAGAGGAACCCAGGAGCGACACGAGGAGTACTTCGTCAGGCTGTCCGTGGGCTGTACCGGAGACCGAATCACCGAGCCGACTACTGAGGAGCCAGGACGTGGGACCAGTTACCCGCACCGTACCGGCACACCGTGAGGAAAGAGGTAGACCAGCTGATAGAGTCGTAACGTAGATAGTCCATAGGCAGGTTCGCCACGTCTCAGCCACGTTAGGATAAATGCTCATACTCAATAAATACGTTTCCTCTAGTGTTTGAAACCAGTATCTTATTATTTCAAATTACTACTGTCCGAACTCTGGTACGTCCTATAAAAGATCCCAGTAGTGTAGGTGAGAACTGTCCCGGGAGTTACGCCCCAGTACATCATCGGGTACGTCGTCAGCAGTCCGTGGGTTCGAGTCCGAGCTATCGTCGTTGGACTGAGGAGACGGTAGGTTCTCGCTACATGACAATATCAACACAAGAGGAAAACACCTCCTTTATCAAGTAGGCCACCAGTTGAAGTTTCTTGATAAAGACCCAGTTCATGCTGCAGTGTAAAATTGTTCATTAAGTTACCAGACGATCTGAAAACACTAATTATCGAAAGAATCAGGTCTAAAACGGTAACTAAAAGAAAAGTGAAAAACTGGTGGCTGGATCATGCGTTTTATTCTGTTGATGAGTATCTTATATATGACAAAAGGTAAGAGGTTGTGAATGCCCTATGTGGATGCCTTGTAAAACTGTAAATATGAACTTATGTAAGTGTGTAAATTGCCAATGACAAATTCTAATACTACTCGCAGATTAAATGTCCTGCACATAAGTGATTGTATAGAAAGCTAAGAAAATAAATAAATGTCTTGTTGCAGGCTAGCTTGTATTTTCTTATGAAAGATACATTAAGGTAAATAACAATACTATACAAGATGTTTCGTAACAGACTTTTAATGTAAACTTGCAATAGCAAAATACAATACTATATATGTAGTAATCCCCTGAAATGTTGCAACTCTATTATGATCATCCATTTGCATGAACTAGACATTCAATGATTCTTTAACCTAAATCTGTCTTTGTTAAATACTATCATAATTGAAACTAATTTATATT
Organism: Isoperla grammatica; assembly: GCA_945910005.1. Lineage (NCBI taxonomy): Eukaryota > Metazoa > Arthropoda > Insecta > Plecoptera > Perlodidae > Isoperla > Isoperla grammatica. The sequence goes on along the minus strand of OX246746.1, from coordinate 727,120 downwards.
ATCGAATACAGAATACCAAATTGCCAAGATAGATACATAGGAAGATACACGATGTCGCTTATAATATCATTACTAGAAAATTGATTTTACAGAATGATATTTTTTAGTGTTACAAAATTTTGCCACCAAAAGGTATAAATTTAAAAAAGATAGCATTTTAATAAACACAGTTTATTTAGTGACTCGATGCCCTTGATATTTTTTTATCGGGGGCTGGCCCCCTAATTCCTGTAGAACCTTAAATTCACTCTACCCATTTGCGATTCTTAATGTATTCTTCTCCCCGACGGATGTTAATTTTCATGTGTTGGATAGCTTCCTTAATAAGTTGCTGTTCGAAGTGGCTCAATGACGGTTTCTTAAAGTGCTTCCAGATGCCTCCAGGGCCGAACTGCACCGGCACCGTGCAGTAAGAGACGCCCTCGACTCTGTCCGTCTGAACGTAAGCATAGTCCGCGGAAGGTCTGTTGGTACTGAGACCAATGATCAGCTTGATGGCCGTTCCGGCCGCAGCTGCTGCTCCCGTGATTGACGCACTTTCCGTTCCGTCCTTGACACGGAAGATCGCGTCCTCGGCAGACTTCACGATCAGGTTCATGTTGTGGATGGATGCCTGAAACCAATGCTTTTAGTAACACTCTCCTTGCTTTAGTTCAGCTTTTAGTTCATGCTTTAGTTTAAATTCCTCATTTTATGAAATAAAACTAATCCATTTTTATGAGCTGCAGTGAAATAGAAATGTTAATTGTGCAAGAACTATAGTATTGTCTGTTACTGTATGTGTGGATGACCAGCACCTGTCCCGGTGTTCCGAGAGACACCACCCGGGTAGGGTAATTGTCCCAATTTTCCCTCCCAGGATGTTTTTTATTAAATTTATTGTCATTATTCAGATGTATTTGTTTACAAATAGGTACCATTTTCATTTATTTCGTTACAGGTTGTGCAATATTATTAATTTCATCGTCCCAAAGCAGAGATGAGATCGCATTACGCGTCAACACTTCACAAAAACTGTCTCTTTGCTACATCAGATCAACATTTTGTCACAAACAACTATAGGTATATATTGTGTATGTGTATAGTGTACAACAGTATGATTATGATTATGAAATATAAACTAATAAATAAAAATGTATTGATTTTGAATAGGAACATCAGTGTGTGTATACTGTATATTGTTTCAATAGTTTGTACTCCGAAATTCCATGTCCCTAACTCACTAAAACACCTCCACAAAAGCCCCCCAAGCCCCCCCGTGGCTCGTCGGCTTCACGACGTACTATCTTGTGTTTGTATTTATTTGTTCCAGATGAAATATGGTCACCCGTGGTTACTGTCAGTAACATAGAATGTTTCATCAAGCTATCATAAAGGACATCAGTTCAAATTGGTAAAGCAAGCTTGATTGGTATTTTATTGGGGGTATGGGAAAAATACCTTTCTCAATCTTAGACCTTGTTTTCTATTTCTGTGGGTCATGATAATATGATGTGGGTATACAAGTAAACTAATTTCTTCTTCAAAATCAATTCTTGCAACTGAGTGGGTAGACTATTACAAATGTTATTATTATTTAATACTGTAATACATGCATGTGTTCCTAAATGGGAACTTTTGTTTTTGTGCCACACCCTGCCTGAATCCTACAGCCTATGATTTTTTTGCCGAGTCAACTTACCTTTACCACATTGCTTGGTTCGTACATTCGATATGGCGCCAAAATCCTCTCAACAACAGCACGTTTATCAGGCTGCAACACAAGGTGATGTATACTTGTAATAACGGCATATTTAGTAATACATAATGCACGAGGCTAAACAATAGAAGATACGAAAGAAATGCAATCATCGGAGCACCCGACTCCTCTTGTACCCGACTCCATTTTCTAGGAGTCGACTCCTTCAAGAGTTGGTTGCTGTGTGTAAGTGTATCATGTATTGGCGGTCTGTTTCCCTTTCCCCTCCAATATTCGCCGATCACGCATCACTCGACTAGTGGTGGCCGGCCGTCCTTATTTTATTGGTTAAAATTAATCGCTTTTACTTAATCTTTTTGTCGTTTGAGGAGTCGACTCCTACCCGACTCCTAAGGCTCGGGAGCCAACTCCAATATTTACTGCCCGATGTCATCACTAATATAAATATAAAAAATAAAAATGATAGTATCTTTGCAATTATACTCAAACAATTCAATTTCTATTAAAGGCCGGGCAAACTTTAGGTTTTTATGCCAATATAGTTCAAAAGCATACTCTCAGGAGATAACTACCATACACAAACAATTTTGAAAATCGGCCGAGTAGATTGGAAGACATCATCAAAAACACAAACACGTGCATACGGGTTGCCTACCTTCTGTGACGCCACTAGTTGTGGAGACTACGGCCTTGCGAGACAGTACCCGCTCAGCCACACACGTGCATTGCGAGTTGCCTACCTTCTGTGACGCCACTGGTGGAGCAAACCACGCTCAGCCATGGACGATACGAGACACTAGTAGTTCATCGACTAAAATGGCTGGTGAAATCTTATTGAAATGGCTCTAAAACCTTACTGGTTCGAACCAACGTATTTCGAAGAAGAAAGAAAATAAATAAAAATGCGTAAATCACAGCAAACGGAAGCCCGTAAATGTTTTCAAGGCAGATCTAGGCATACTTTACCTAGTGCGAGTGCGGGAGGTGTATTGCTATGACTACCGAAAGGAATCTTTTTGATGTCGTGAATCAGACATTATTAGTCACGTCAAATGTGATGTAGGTCTAAAGCCCCCCCATATGTCAACACTACGCCACTGGCTACGAGAGAGTGTGAAGGTATCTGTCCGATTAGCCCCCCATATGTCAACACTGCACCACTGGCTATGAGAGAGTGTGAAGGTATCTGTCCGATTAGGCCCCCGATATGTCAACACTACGCCACTGGCTATGAGAGAGTGTGAAGGTATCTGTCCGATTAGCCCCCCATATGTCAACACTACACCACTGGCTACGAGAGAGTGTGAAGGTATCTGTCCGATTAGCCCCCCATATGTCAACACTACACCACTGGCTACGAGAGAGTGTGAAGGTATCTGTCCGATTAGCCCCCCATATGTCAACACTACACCACTGGCTATGAGAGAGTGTGAAGGTATCTGTCCGATTAGCCCCCCGATATGTCAACACTGCACCACTGGCTACGAGAGAGTGTGAAGGTATCTGTCCGATTAGCCCCCCGATATGTCAACACTACGCCACTGGCTACGAGAGAGTGTGAAGGTATCTGTCCGATTAGCCCCCCGATATGTCAACACTGCACCACTGGCTATGAGAGAGTGTGAAGGTATCTGTCCGATTAGCCCCCCGATATGTCAACACTGCACCACTGGCTATGAGAGAGTGTGAAGGTATCTGTCCGATTAGCCCCCCGATATGTCAACACTACACCACTGGCTATGAGAGTGTGAAGTGTCCGATTAGCCCCGCCACTGTAAATTGTCGGCGGTATAGTTTGGAATATTTTCGCATACGCAGAGAAAAAGAAAAACCAACACTAAAAACACTTTGCACACTTGAGATTCTAAAAAACGGATTGAAATTGAGTTATTTAATATGATAGGCCTTGTTGATATTGCATTAGTAGCATTGGAGGAAAGCCAAGATGGCAAAATAGTGTATGTGTTGATATTGCATTAGTAGCATTGGAGGAAAGCCAAGATGGCAAAATAGTGTATGTGTTGATATTGCATTAGTAGCATTGGAGGAAAGCCAAGATGACAAAATAGTGTATGTGTTGATATTGCATTAGTAGCATTGGAGGAAAGCCAAGATGGCCAAATAGTGTGTGTGTTGATATTGCATTAGTAGCATTGGAGGAAAGCCAAGATGACAAAATAGTGTATGTGTTGATATTGCATTAGTAGCATTGGAGGAAAGCCAAGATGACAAAATAGTGTATGTGTTGATATTGCATTAGTAGCATTGGAGGAAAGCCAAGATGACAAAATAGTGTAGCCTATGTGTTGATATTGCATTAGTAGCATTGGAGGAAAGCCAAGATGGCAAAATAGTGTATGTGTTGATATTGCATTAGTAGCATTGGAGGAAAGCCAAGATGACAAAATAGTGTATGTGTTGATATTGCATTAGTAGCATTGGAGGAAAGCCAAGATGACAAAATAGTGTATGTGTTGATATTGCATAAGTAGCATTGGAGGAAAGCCAAGATGACAAAATAGTGTATGTGTATACCAAAATTAATTTTCATATCAAAATTTCTGAAAATTAAAATAGGCGGTAAAGACAACAATAGTGATATTCATGGCATCCCATGCTTACGGTGAATAGGTGGATAACTAAGGTTATTGAAACATGTAGATCAGAAAAATAAAAGGAACTCTAGGTTTGATTTATATGACAGTGCATGCATGGGTTTGATGAAATTTACTCTTCGTTTGCTTCATGCTAAGAATATTCTTGACTTTGCCGGTAATTGTAGTGTCTTCATTAACAACCAGCTGGGTCAACAGTCAAACCAAACAAGACTGTGATCTTGCAGTATTATCAAAAGAGGAAAAACGAAGTGGATACTAAAACATTTCAAACATATCCACAGGGTTGCTTTTCAGTTGCGCAACAAAGTAGGACTGCATTTAGTATACATTATGTATTGTTGTTTATTTGCATAGCGAACACATATTCATTGACGTAATTGTATGCATGTTAAAACGTTAACGACGTGATGTGTATACGTTACCGGTACACAATAATAGAAAGAAAGTGCCTCGATAGGGGCCCATCATGTTCTGGCACCAGCACTGATGTAATGTGATGTGACTCATGTCAGGTTGACATCCAATTTCATTCATTCATTCATTCATTTTATTAGCATCCAAGGACTTGACTTGACATAAGTACAATGGTATAGGCTGTACGCTACATCGCGATCGGCCTCGGCACCGGCACTCCCCCTGCCATACAAGCTTAGTCATGATTATTTTAAGTTATTAAATTATTTATTTATTATTATTTAAGTAGGGTATTAATTACTAGATTAACCAAACTGTTTTTGTACAAATTTGCAAAAGGGGGTAACTAACTACTGTCAAGGGCTTTCTTGTATGACGTGCCTCATGCCTACAATGCTGAACACCTGATTTCTGTTGGTTGCTGAATGCTTTAAAATTGTCCTAAAGTAAACCAAAATATGTAATGCTCTTTCTTAATTAAAAATTGTTTTTCTTAAGTATTAATACAAAATTAATCAGAGGTGAAATTTCAAAAGGTTATGCTTAATAGTTTCCTTTTATTTAAAATAAGACTGAATTAACTAGTTTACCCTTATTAGATAGAATAAATGTTTAATTTTCTCATAAGTTGTATATTCTAAAAAATTTCAGCATGTCTGTGTAGTTGTATTAAAGAAATCTAAACCATAATAAGGTGATGAAACCATCCAGTCACACCTGAGAGGATGTTACATGCTTCCCCAGCTCAAGATGATCGTCAACCCATCTACACTACTGCTAGTTTATCATGCCTTCATACACTCTATCATTTCCTATGGTATCCTCTTCTGGGGCTCGTCCCCACAAGCGAAGCGTGTTTTTATTATTCAAAAACGTGCCGTTAGAATCATTGCAGGTATATCCCGAAGGCAATCATGTAAACCACATTTCATTAAATTACACATTCTCACATTACCATCAATACTTATAATAACAGCTGCTTCTTTTGTTTTCTCTAACCCTCACCTTTTCCCAGTCAATAAGGTCAATCACTCTCATCTTACACGATCTAATCTAACGCTAACATTTTCATCCCCACTTCCAACCATTTTTATTACAACCATTGTCCTACCCACCTTTGTAGTAAAATTTATAACAAACTCCCCCAATCAGTAAAAAACTCTACGTCTCTTCCACTTTTTAAACATCGACTTAAAACTTTCCTCTCAATTAAACCATTTTACACTTTAAAAGAATTTTTTGATAACCAACAAACTTAAATTCCTGTTTCTCGTACCCATCCTTATTGTTATTTTATAATGTATTTTGTAGTTTTATAGATTTGTATGTATATTTTATTTTGTATGTATAGTTATTTTGTATAGTTTATACCAATATTTGTATTATGTACAAATCATACGGTGAAATAAATGAATAAATAAATATAGTAGGCTAGTAGCCTATTGATTTATTATCACAATATCATTCTGTCTATAAGTTGTCTTTATTTAGCTATCATTTATATTATTATTTCAATCATTATTCTACAATTATTCACTAGTGAAAATGTTACAATTAGTGACTCCACTTTGTTTTTGTGTTTGTATTTATTTAGATTATGTATTGTTTTAGTTTAGTTTATAAGTTTATTTAGCTATTAGCCAAAGACAAAATAGATGTAGGGTGTATTAGGTACTCATGCATAAGTATTCTTTGACATTGTGTGTACCTGGGTACCTAAAAGCAACAACTTAAAAACAATGTTTCTGTTACCACCATGTAACATGTCACCATGGTAACATAAAATGAAATACATTATGAATAACCATGTAGGCTGAATGTACCAATGCCAGGCAATAAATTGAAATTGAAAAAATTGAAATGTTTTGCAGGTAAGTATACATATTGCCAATAACTAAGACAGAATTTAAATCATTCTGGCAAGTTATTGGCTTTGGCTGTAATTAGAATATAGTAGGTAGGTACCGTAACTTTCAAAGTACCGTAATAAATAACCATGTACATTACTATTATAAAAACATTTAAAAAATATATTAAAGTTACTTTGTTCCAATAAGCATATCGATTTTTACTTTTTACCTTATTAAATTGTGAAAGGTGTGCAGCAACAATTACAAAATTTAAATTAGGTAATTTAAAAAATTTAAATATTTATACATTAAAAGAAAGAGCATTAAATTCTCTAGGGGGTGACATACTTTTTTTTTTTTTTAGAATTTCCAAGCAATTTAAAATTTAAATCAATTAATCCGTCAGAGACGGGGAGTTCCGCAGGCTAGGTCGAGCCCTAGAGACATCTTACCCGTCCTTGGACTGCCATCGGGTCAGGGTGTGCACTTGAAAAGATGGGTACAATAGTCTTGGCGGAGTGACCTCCCAAGACTGGCACAATTATGTCCAGTGGATCGCACCGTGCACATTGCGATAACACCGAGGTGGAGCGAATCACATTGGCGGAAGTAACTCCAATCAGCTTCCTGGGATCAAAGACGCCTTTCTTTATGTACACCTAGGGCACAAGGTGAACAACTATGTACATTTATGAGAAATGGTAGTCTCTGAATTAAAACTACACACAATATTACAGTTATTTAATCAAAAATGCTACATCAAATCGAAAACGTGAGGATTTTTCACCCTGTGGTTTCGTAAACACTACAGACTGTAGGGCCTACACTAAATATTTCTAATATAATTATCAATATTATTATCAGGGTTGTTATTTTCATTGCATTTTGATTACCAATACTAGGCTAAGTATGAATTTGATAAACAAAATTACTTCGTCCTTCAAGAAATATTATAAGATATATTTGTCTTTTAGTCTGTATAGAATGGGAGTGATCACTTACTTGGGCGATCAGTGGGACCAAGCTCTCAACAGGCTGTGATACTACCAGCACGCAGGCTTTCGGGCACATCTCAATACACGTATTGGCGATCTCCACCATTAGAGGAGCATTGCTCTCAAACATATCCTCCACAGACATCTGTGACATACGGGGCTTGGAAGCACAGATTATCACCACATGTGCTCCCTGCATGGCCAGAAAACAAACACTTGTTTGGGTACATATGTTCAGCAACCACCATAAAGCAAGAATGCTTGCCAAAGCCCATATTATGTTCAACAAGAAGTTAAAAAAAAAATTACCCCCATAAATGCATAAAAGTGGAACACTTGCATAATATGTACAAATGTTAAAAAGAATAATAAAAGCCTGTGGCCATATAGGCCTAAGTTTTCTAATAGATAGGTAGGCCTACACACCAATAGAGGTGGCTCAGCGGTAAGACGCGAGACTCTAATTCGGGAGGTTGCCGGTTCGATTCCGGCCACCAGCAGTCCTGACTGAAGGTTTTTTCCGAGGTTTTCCTCAGTCGTAAAAGCGAATGCTGGGATTGAGTCATACTATCAGCCCTCGGACAATCCTTCCCAACTATCCAAACACCCTAATAACCTAGTTAGTCACCTGAAGAGGGGAACATCAGGTAAAGCTGGTGTGCACCCTAGAACGGGTATTCCTACAAAAATTATTATTATTATTAATAGATACACCAACATGTTTTGACAATAGAAAATATACTGGAATCTCCAACACCTTCAACAATAATTATTATAATAACACTTGATATGCCACGGCGCATTATGTTCAACAATAACTATACTGGATTGGATAGGCCTACTGAAAACATGCAATGTCACCAAATGTGTTCAGATCTGCTACCACTGTCCAAATACATTTGATTTTGAAGGTTGGACAATTAAGATACATTAGGCCTACAATACATATGTGTTGTGTTGTGTTTTTATTTGCAGCCTTGTAAATTACATACAATACAATAATTTATATTTGTAATATCGGCTTTGTCCTTAATCTTACTTTAAAACACGTTTCCAAATCACAATGTATAGACTATCAATATCACAAACACAACTCCTAGACACAACTCCTGTTCCAACATGTACATTTGTATATTATAATTTGTACATAACACTTCCATATCCCAGTCATGCTCATTTTTTTCCTGTCCACTCATAACTCATTTACTGCATAAATACATTTTTCTATAAGAAATAGTTTTAGTTTTACCTTAAACTCCTTAAGTTTTGCTGTATTCTTTAATACATCAGGCAGTTTATTAAAAAGGATTTTTCCAGCACCACTGGGTGATTTATCATTTAGCTTAAGCCTATTCCCACCCAATATACTTTTGAGGTGAGAGATATAATCTAGTTTAGAGAGGTACCTCCACCAAAATCAATGCATTATTTTTTGTGAAAACGTAAAATTGCATATCCTAGCTGTGATGTAAGTATTTTTGTCGTTGTCTGTAGAAGAGTGTGGTGATAACTGATATTGGAAATTGGTATTGGAAATCCACAACAACTGCAATCTTCTCTTTCCTCTCTGCGCTATATTCTGCACTTGATAAAGGAGATGAGGCTCTTGGACTATTTTATGACTTAAGTAAGGCTTTTGACACCATTGATCACCAGCTGCTCCTCAACAAACTTATGTCCATGGGGATTATGGGTCCGGCCCTCAGCTGGATTGCTTCTTTCCTGTCTAATAGAACCCAATCAGTAAAAATCTCATCCTCCGTAACCAATAAATCAGTTCTTTCTAACCCGCTTCCAATACAGAATGGTGTTCCCCAAGGCTCAGTCCTTGGTCCTCTTCTTTTCCTACTGTATGTCAACGATCTTCCTAAAATTCTTTCTATAGATTCTGTCTCTGAATATGTGAAAAGCTTCCTCTCACAATATGCTGATGACACAACCCACCTTTTCACATGCCCAAAGCTCACCAACCAATGTACCAATGACCAATCTGTCCCAAAGCCAACTGATCAGCTGCTTATACAAGCTGCCACACTTGGGGCCTCTTGTATGTCCTCATATTGTTCACAAAATCGATTGGCCCTTCAAACGTCTAAAACAGTTTATATCAAGTTCTGCTCAAGTGTTTTAAAACCAACCTCCAGTCCACTCATTCGTCTGGATGGAAACAGCATTGCAGGGGCCATATCTCACAAAATCTTAGGTCTTAATATCACGGAATCTCTTGATTGGTCCCCCCACATTAACAATATTGCATCCAGACTGTTAAGTGGTTGTTTTATGCTCCGTAAGCTGAAAATGATTGCTAGCAAATCATCCCTACTCCTTGTTTATCATGCGTACATTCATTCCATTCTTTCCTATGCTGTCATTTTCTGGGGCTCCTCGCACCATGCACATAGGATTTTTATCATTCAAAAACGAGCTGTTAGAATAATAGCTGGGATATCAAGGGGACTGTTATGTATGCAATAATAAGACGGTATGCATTAGGATACTATGTTTAATAAGTATAACTGTTCACGATACACTGTTTCATGGTAATACTAGTTGTTATGAAAACGTTTGTAACCGATCAACCATCCGAGGCAGCCACCTTGCGCGTCCTCTCGGCGTGCCCCCCACAGTGGCGCTACCTCTCGGTAGAATCCCAAGGGCGCTAGTTTCAAATGCCGTAAACACCACAATTCTCCCCCCTTACAAAACATAGCATAAACATGGCAATCTCCATGAGGGAGAACTAATACCCTACTGCCCTTGGTAGTCCTTAAGATAAGACGGCGGACGAGTCACCCGTGTCGGTCGTTTCATGGGCGTCAATGATCGCCCAGATGTTCCAGCTGACGCCGTTGGTCTCGACGGAGTCTGAGGCTTGGGAAGCGTTGGACTTCCGGTCTCGACCCTCGTTGAGACACCAATGGCTGTACCGGTGTCGCTCTCGGGTGTGTCCTCCACTCGGGCCTCCTGCTGTAGGTCTACTGGCTCGGTGACTAGTTGGGAATTAGTCCCACACCCAAGCGAGGTATCCCTATCCAGGAATGTTTGCGCTCCTGCGCGGTCGGGACCGAACGTTTCTCCGGCCAGCTCCGACGTTTCAGCCACTCTTCTTGATCGTAGTTGATCCAGGTGCAGTCTCCGGAACAATCCTTCGGAGTCTGCAATGGTGAAGTTCCTGGGTCCATGAACCGTGCTGACAGTTCCCGGCAGCCACTTCGGTCCCCTCCCATGATTGCGGAAGTACACTGGCTGACCTTCGTTGAACTGTCGCCAGGCAGGGTCGTCGTTCTGAGCTTGAACTGCTGCAGATTCTCTGTTCGCTGAACGTGGATTGTAGTTATCCGGGTGCAGCTTGTCCATCATCGTGCGGATCCTCCTCCCCATCATAAGATCTGACGGCGTCTCTCCAGTCGTGGCATTGGGCGTCGTTCGCAGCGCTAGCAAGATATTTGCCAACTCCAACTGCCAGGTCTCTGGTGCTACCTTGGCAAGAAGATTTTTGACGGTCTGGACGTTCCTCTCAGCTAAACCATTCGATGCAGGTGAGTATGGTGCTGAGGTTATGTGCCTTACTTGGTTTTCTGTCAAGAAGGTCTCAAACTCCTCGGACTTGAACGCAGCTGCGTTGTCCGAGACTAGCTCGTCAGGAATGCCATAGTCTGTAAACATGTCTCGAAGCACATCAATGGCCGCCGCAGAAGTCAACGCTCCCTTGGTATTCTTCACTACAGGCCATCTAGACTTAGCGTCCACAGCCACGAAGAACGTCTGACCTCGAGTAGGCCCTGCGTAGTCAATGTGTATGCGTGACATTGGGCGCGCCGGGATACTCCAGGGTATTACATTGGCCTTGGCCGGTAACTTACGATTCTCGGCACAAGGTTGACAGGTAGCAATTAGTTCTTCAATATCTTTGTCGACTCCTGGCCACCACACATAGCTTCGCGCGATGGCTTTGGTTTTTACGATACCTTGGTGTACTTTATGTAGTAGCTCGAGGACACTTGGTCTCAAACTCTCAGGTATCACTACTCTGTTCCCATACAACAGGCATCCGTGCTGTACTGAAAGACTTGTCCAATTGTGGACGTATGGCTGGAATGGCAATGGCAGGTCCGTGGTGTTCCAGCCATGCTGAACTCCCTTCAGTACTCTTGACAAAATGGTGTCCTTGTGCGTTTCTTCACGTACCTTTTCCACTGCCAGTGAGGATCCTTCGGGAGCCTCCCGCAGGAACCACACATCGGACGGCTCCGGGTATTCCGGTTGCTCTGGCGCTGGTAATGGAAGTCGACTGCACATATCTGCATTTCCATGCAACTTTCCTGGGCGGAAGGTAATCTGGTACCTATAACATGCTAGAATCAGTAGCCAACGCGTCATGCGTGGCGACAACACTTCAGGCAACGGACGGCTAGGCTGCAGTAGCCCCACCAGTGGTTTGTGATCCGTGACTATCTCAAACGGTCTACCTTGCACGTAGCGATGGAATTTCCGCAAGCCGAACATTATTGACAAGAATTCCTTGTCCAGCTGGGAATAATTCTTTTCAGCCGTGTGCAAGGTACGTGACCCAAAAGCCACCGGCACCTCCGCACCGTCAGGTTCAACATGTGCTAGCACCGCTCCCACCCCGTATGGCGAGGCGTCACATGACAACCTCAAAGGCTTGTTTAGGCTGTAGTGTGCCAGTACCTGTTCCGATGACACCAGCTTCTTAGCCGCCTGGAAACATCCCTCGTGCTCGTTGGTCCAATTCCATGGCTTATCCTTCCGGCGTAACTCGTACAGGGGCGCGAGCTTCGTTGCCATGTGCCTGATGTAGCGTTCGTAGAACGTTAAGAATCCTAAGAAGGACTCTAGTTGCTCCTTGTTCGCTGGAGAGGGTGCACTCAGCAATGCTTGAATCTTCTCATCCGTAGGGTGTAGACCCGCTGCGTCAATACGGAACCCTAAGAACTCAACGGACTTCAGGCCGAACTGACACTTCGACAATTTCAAGCGTAGTCCTGCTCCGTTGATTCTTTCTAACACCGCCCGAGTCCGACTCCACAGTTCTGCTAGCGTAGCTCCTGAAATCAATACATCATCCAAGTATACGACTACGCCTTCCAAACCTTTTAACAGCGTCTCCATGAGCCGTTGAAAAATTGCCGGAGCCGATGCCAGCCCGAATGGTAATCGTTTCATCCTCAGTAGGCCTCGGTGCGTGTTGAGCGCGAGCACCCGTGACGAAGCGTCGTCTACTCGAACTTGCGTGTAAGCCCTATCCAGGTCGAGCCTTGCGAAATAACACCCTTTCGCCAAAGTCGTAAACACTTCCGTGTTAGTAGGCAGAGGATAGATCTCGGTTTTCAAAACGGTGTTGACTGTGCACGAGTAGTCTCCACACACTCGCACAGTTCCGTCGCCTTTTGCTACAAAAACCGCTGGTGTGCCCCACTTGCAGTGTGGTATCTCTTCGGCTGCTCCGTCTTCTTGCAACTGGTCCAGCGCAATGTCTGCTCTTTCCTTGAGCGCGAACGGCGGGGATCGGTGCCGACGGAAAACTGGGACTGCCCCTGGGTCTAGTTCGACCTGGACCTCTTCGCCCACGTAGGTGCCTAGCCCACTCTTGAACACGTCTTCTAGACCGTGAAGCTCGCTGGGGATGTTCAGCTCTGTAGCTTCTACTTGGTTCACTGTACTAACCTGTACTGATACGCCTAACTCGCGAAGCCAGTCTCTGCCCAGTAAGCTTGGTCCATCTGTATCCATAATGTAGAGCGGAAGGTTGTACTCCTTGCCCTCATAACCGACCTTCACGAGCGCCACCCCTTGGACTCCCAAGGCTTGTTTCGACCACGTCCGCAGCCGGTATTCGGACTCAGACATGTCCGGAGGGTCCGTTGGCCACAACCGTTGGAATGTCGACTGTCCAATCAATGAATGTTTGGAGCCTGTGTCCACCTCCATGTTCAGTGACACTCCATTCAACTCGACAGTTGCTGTGAACTCGTCATCGGTACCTTTGCTCGGCCTAGTGTGTACAGAAAAAAGATACGAGTCCACAGGCTGAGCCTGGACTAGGTTCGTATTTACTGACGACTTTGAGTCTGCCTTTCCACTAGGCTTACCCGAAGGTTTGGGCTCTCTCTCGCCTTTGCATACTCGAGCCATGTGGCCCGTTTTCTGGCATTTGTAGCAGGTTATGTTGCCCAAGCTACACTTATCGGCGAGATGTGCCTTACTACCACAGCGAAAACATTGTCCCTTACCTTGAGCGGTTTCCGAAGTAGGCTTGGCCTCAGCGCCTCCCCCCTTCTTTCCTTTGGACTTGGCCTTGTACTTACTGTCGAACTTGTTAACCACACTGGCACTGGGGTTGCCCCGCAGCACTTGGACATCACGTTGTGACGTTTCCGTCGCAATAGCCATCTCCATAGCCCTTTTAAATGTTAAGCCGTCGCCTTCCGCCAACAACTTAGTTTGTAGGGCCTGGTCCCTCACCCCAGCTATGAGCTGTTCCAACAGATTTTCGTCTAGGTCAGGAAATGCACAATGCTCGCTAAGCTTTCTCAGATTAGCGAGGAATTCCACGATCTGTTCGGATGGGCCTTGAATTCGTTTTCGAAACTTGAAACGCTGCATTCTTTTACTAGGCTTAGGGCAGTACCTCTCACCTAATAACGACAAAGCTTCCTCGAGGGTCAAGTCAGCTACATTTGTAGGCGCCGCCAAACTTCTCAGCACTCGAAATGTCTCCGAACCCACCACACAAAGAAGCAGGTTCTTCCTTTTATCTTCTGGAACTTCGAATGTTAAGAATGCGATGTTTAAGCGGTCGGCATACACGTCCCAGGATTCCTCAGAAGGCGAGAATGGTCCCACAGCATTTACCACGCCGCTGGCTAGGCCTAAGCCACGGGAATTCGTACTATTCTCTGACATCCTGTCCGTCCTCGTCGCCAATTGTTATGTATCGTGCAAGCCCCACTTCAGCAATCTTGGTATCCTCACTCTCCCCTCTACACTTGTCATGACTGCGGCCACCTTTGTTAGGACTAACCCTGAACTTTTCCCCCTTAACGCTTCGAACCATAGTCACATGACTAGATCTAACTCAAATATTTTTATACCCTCTTTCAAACATGCCTTCTTCAAACATAGCCCTGCCTACTTGTGCTCTAAAATTTTTAACTGCCTCCCTGCTGAGATAAAAAATTCTGACTCAGTCGCAACATTTAAAATCAATCTAAAAAACTACCTGCTTCAAAAGACTTTCTACAATCTTAACGAATTCCTGATTGCCACTGACTAGACTATTATATGTATGTATGTATGTATGTTTGTGGTTATTATGTATGTATGTATTATGTGTTTGTATCATATGTACGTATGTAATATAAATGTAATGTTAAATGTTAAATTTCTATGTTTGTTCTTGTTAGTTTTAAGTACATATTCACTCTCTCTCTCTCAAGAGGAGTACACCCTTACATTGTAATGGTCAGTGAACTATGAAATAAATATGAAATATGAAATATAACGCAGATATGGAGTTATGTGCTACACGTGCACATCAAGCTATCGCAGATGCCCATAATGACGGAGCTAGCCTAGATTACACATGAAGAGAGGAACCACAGGTAAAGAATTAGAAAACTTTTAGAGATGGCTTATAGTGCATAGCACACGAGGTCAGGACGTCGCCGGGTTCAATACCCGCTACCGGCAATTCTGACTGAAGTTAGCTGAAGCGCGACATAAATTGTCCCTAGGAAGGTTTCCTACAAAAAATTGTTATCATTAGAATTAGGAACTAGGACATTCTAGATCCCTTTTAGGAATTGCAATACTATTATTACTATTCAACGTTTCTAACGATGGATTATTTAAGAAGTATCATTATTTTGTAAGTAAATCAAATCGATGCATGGCAGTCAAAAGTCGAATTATAAATCATAATTAGAACATCCGCCAAATTAAATTCATCGTTTATATAAATGGCGCTAAAGAACGCGGATGTAATGGCGGGGGGGGTACAGCTATCTACGTATTGCTTTACTATAATATGGTATCTGGGTGATGCAATGGGAATATAATTCGCGAGATAAGTTGCAACACATTCCAATAACGAGTCAGCAGTTTCTGTCCAAAGCGGCGCATCAATGGTCACTCATGTTGTAACTCACTTGCTCTCGAAGCCAATTCTCACCCAAGCCATGAGTGTCTCGCGAGGCGGGGGGGGGGGGGGGGGGTAATCCACTTGCCCCCACCCCCCACCCATCTAGATTTCCAGCTGGCACAAATATATATTTACATTCATAGCCTATTTTAATCTTAGACCAGTAATATAGGATTTTAATGTCGCAAAATCGGTTAAAAATCCCAAAATTTCATGCGGGGATAACTGGGAGGTTTGTGCCCTCACACCCCCACTTACACCGAATGGATAGTGTTTCATCTTGCCCCCCTCTTGAAAATATCCTGGAGCTACGTCTATGGTGGTCAACAAATTGTCTCTCTTTAGGTGACTAGGTACTATGGTATTGAGTGTGGGGATAGTTAGGAGGGAATTTCTAATGACTATATTACAGGATTCAGCCCCAGAATTTGTCTTTTGACTAGAGAAAACCTTTGCAAAAATTTTCAGTCAAGATTGCCGATGACCGACATCAAACCGGTTATCTCCCAAATTAGAATCTTCAATCTAGATCGTCACATATATATGTACATATAGCATAGGCCTCTCACATTGTGTACTACATCATTACGCATCTCTAAGCCAACGGTTTAGCCGCGGTCGCTTAGACGGTTCCCATACGAACACCGAAGTTAAGCAACCTCGGGCTAGGTCAGGAGGTGGATGGGTGACCACTCACCTCTGAAACACTAGTTACCGTTGGTTAGAGCAGATTGGAGGGTTCGAAAGCTTGTGTAACAGCTTCGTTCTTCTCGTCAACTGCTCGGCAGTCCAGGTTAGTGGAGGAACCTATATAACTGGTCACAGTTACACCGTCCTTTCGGATGGGACGTAAAGCCGATGGTCCCCTTGGTACTTTTCGACAGGAGTAGGCTACGTGCCGGTACCAGGCTTCCCCTCCTCCCTTCCTCATTATCATTCATCAATCATCACTCATCAGGCTAAAGAGGGCATTGTGCCCTACACTGGCCTTAATTATAATAAAATAAATAAAAAATAAATAAAATACGCATCTCTAAACCATATTATAAATATTGCACCATGAATACCTTGAAATTGATACATAGAAGTTAAAAGTCGTGGCCGGGTTAGTTTCCCATAGGTAGCCTATATGTTATGGATTTTTGTTAATTACCTTGAAACTCATATATCGTCCCATTATCTCATCTTCTCAGATGTCACAAAATGTATTACCAATACTAGATAATACTGGTACACATAACATCAACAGCTAAAATCATGATTTATAAGTTTTCCACCAAGTTGATATCCAGAAGCTGGAAGAGGTGTGGAAGGGAGGGAAGGAGGGACAGGCCAAGAAGTGTGAGGTATAGAGGGAGCTGAGCAGGGTATAGTGAAGGTAGCAAAGCAAAGGGAAAGGGGAGACCATACTTAGAAATTGAGAGGAAATGCTGGAGGGCAGATGTAGGAAAGAACTCTATTCTGGAAAGAACGACGTTGGAATGGAATTAGCTGATCAAGGATCAATTGTAGAAAAGGGGAAAATCGAGGAATGCATGGGAAACCTGAAGCTAGATTCCAGCCCGAGGAAAAGGAAGGAGGAAGGTGTTATATAATGTGCTTTGGAATAAGGCCCATCATTTAGGCTTTGTATAAGACAAATGAAAATTGATTTTAAAAGTTGAAGGCTGGCTTAGCTTGAAAATGTTGTTGGTGTAACCGTTCTTTTAATGAAATTGTCTTCAATCTTTACATGCGAGAATTATCTTATTTATAACTATATTTTTTCAAGTTATAAGCAATTTATAAAATATATAACAGAGTAAAGGAAGGTAGAATTGAGGAAGAGAAATTGGCCTGTCATCGGTCCAAAGGGACCATCTGCGGGATAAACAACAACAACAACATGCACTATAAAATGCAAATATACCTATTTCCCCCCCCCCCCCCCCCCCCCACCCCTCCTTATCACCGGCAAACTTCTACAGCACGACAAGGCGTTGCACCACAGTATAAGGAGCATAACTGTGGTTGCACATTACACTAGAATGGCAATGAAATAGAATGGACATCTTTCTCTCTCCAGTCGGCAGTCACTAGACTAGCATAGGGTTGCATTCCTAGTTAATTGAAATGTGAGAAAATGTTTGCTTACCAACAATGCGTCTTGAAGTCGCTTTGATCCAATATAGCCAAAGACCTGAGTCTTGGTCGAAATATGACTCAGATCTTTAGCAACGCCGTGTATGTCTTTCTGGATGTCGTGAATAGTTAGCCAGTCTATCAGACGGGAGAGCTTGAGGAGTAGGGCTACCTTTGAGCCGACGCCTCCACTTGCACCTATCACGCAAACTTTCATATCGCGTTTCAGCTCCACTCGGCTCCAACCGCTAACCACTCGGAGTCTTTTGTTCTTCGACATCGTCAACTTAAACCTGATGGGCTTATTGCGAGCCGATTCGGAAACCATACGGGTTGCGCCGAACTCCATTGAAAATCGCACCATGGACGGCAACAATTTGGACCGTATGCCTAACATAGCGGAGCAGCACAGAAGGGACATTTTGGGATTAAATTAATTAAATTAATTAAATAGGGTCCTTTACCGTGAATTTGCAAATGATATAAGTAAAGTATCGGTACGGAGAATTTTGTGCTTTCGGTCAAAAAGCTAGGCCAAAACGTTCTCAATGGTAGGCTTGACTTTTACTCGGCTAGGCTAGCCTAGGCCTAGGGTAGGCCTAGAAGCGGCGGATATATCTACGGAAACTGTAACAAAGAAATGATTTTAAGTAATAAATAACTATGGTCCTTGTACAATTAATGTTTATCTTTGTCTGGATTGCAATACTTACTTTTGCAACGAAAAAATTAAGTCAATAATCGATCTTTACTCACTAATTTTGTAAAAGCCACCATTGATGCAAATTCTTTGAGGATTCTCTCGGAGGATTTCTCTGTTCTGCAAGCCGCCTTCCGGAACCAGAACCACCGCTTCCTAAAACTTGTTGCCGGTAACTTCCAAGGTCTACTTGATCTCCGCCTAGTGGAGGCTCGTCAAACTCACAAGTTGGGAGCTCGACGCATAGAGATATAGTTGAGAAACTCTAAGAATGACGGCTCCCGCCTTATCCCCACCACTGCTACCCGACCCCCCCTTACACCTATGAAACAACAAACCGAGCAACTGAAACAAACTGATTTTCAGTTACGCATTTCATTTTGTTAGGTTGTCACGGACTTGAGGGGGGTCGGGTGGCAGTGGTGGGGATAAGGAGGGGGCCGTCATTCTTACAGTTTCTCAACTATACCATACTGTTAACTGTACTACGTATAATAAAGGCCTATTCACGCTAAAACTTAAACTTATTCATTTAACTTACAGCAGAAAACTTTGTGCTGTTCACGTTGCCAAGTAGAAATCAAAGTTCAACCAATGACAAGACGACTTAGGATTGCCTTCTTTACGTTTCTACCCACCCTCGCACCCGCGGCTGCCCTCTGATTGGTTTGCAAACTTTCTAAAGTTTGAGTTAGCGGTTAAGTTAACTGTTACGGTTAAGTCGGAAGCATGAACAGTATCATGCAATATCCATAGCCATACCTTATAAGTTTAAGTTTAAGTTTTAGCGTGAATGGGCCTTAACTCTATCTATGGTTCGACCATGGTTCGACGAGCCTCCGCTAGGCGGAGATCAAATAGACCTTGAGTAACTTCCGCCCGAGTTGAGGAGCGCAGTTTTATTATATTGTCATGTAAAAGTTGGTACTTTATTACTTTTACAGGTGTAGTCTCCTTCTTGGTGATTTATGGATATCTTGATTGTGTCAGTTTGTCATTTACAGTTTTCTTTCATAAAGGTATGCGCTGTGCTGGCTATTTCGTCAGCCCAGAGCGTTGGTTATTTCAATAATAATTTGTTGCAGTATTGAAGGCAATGATTGCGGCAACTTCGCTGACTACTCGGTTTAGGAGGGCGCTGGTTCGGTGGTGACGTCAGTAGAGCCTGGCCCCACTCATTCGTGATTGTTACTGGAGGGGGTCGAACCGAGTAGTCTGACTGGTAATCTATGACTTAGTACAGCCAGCGTAGGGCAGAGAGGGGGTGACTGGGGTATGACGTAGGAAGGTCTAGATGCGAGGGAACACGTGTGTAATTCGGGGCATTCAATCATGGAACGGAAGAGGAGGTAGACCTGTGCCAAGGTGGAACGGTGGAAAGAACGACGGAAGACCCAGCCAGAGGGAAGGACATGGAGGCCGATCGTAGACCTGGATGAAGGAGCCAAACCACAACACGGGGTCGGAGTCAGCCACCGAGAAGCCAAGGTATAGGGGTTACTACAGCAGCTACCATCTGAATAGGAAAGTTAAGTCCATCAGACCTGGAATGCCCATAGACAGATTCGCCATAACTAGAGATGTTTGTAAATGGTGTTATGTTTTCTTAAATTTCGTTTATAGATCTGATAATTTCGATGTTATGGCGGTGTTATGCTTTTTGGGAGATTTTCTACAGTAAATTTCACCAAAAACATGTTTAAATTAAAAAGTAATTTTAATGTATTTTAATTTCTTTGAATTGTATGTACAAACTAGTACAAGTTAATGCGAAGTGTATTAACATTACCATTACCTGTGTTTGTCTAGTGTGTCTTTACGGTCCAATTAAAGACGGCAGTCACAACACATAAGAATCCCCTTGTCCGTCACGTAAAATCCCTCAGAATTGTACTCGTTTGCTCTCCTTGACGCCGAATTTCAGCAAAAATAAATCGTTGAGCTTCTTAACGAAATCATCATTATAATGAAAAAATATTAGGTCACCACGATTGTGTTGTAATGACGTTTGACTGTAATAATAAATTTAAATTAAAAAAAAAATGTCTATAATAAATAAAAAACAATCGAGATTTCGTGGTATTTCGCTCTTTAGTACCAATTTCGATGTTATGACTGGAAATCGACGGATTTCGCGAATTTTCGCGGTGAAATTTTGATGTTTTTATGGCGTCTATCAATAGATATACACTCTTTGTTTATCACCCCCTTCTTTATCAACACTTTTCGCGATTTCGCGGTCCGCGAAAAATAAACACCTCTAGCCATAACTCAGCTACGTAGGATAAATGTGTATTCTAATAAATTGCGGTTCCTCTATTGTTTGAACCAGTCTTGTCAATCTGCCTAAACTGCCTGAATTGGTATGTCCCGATCCCTATGATGTGAGAACCACCCCTAAAGCTACGCTCCAAAAATACTTATGCTTGTTCAATAGCAACTGTGCTAAATGCGGATTGTTTACACAGATACAATATTATTACGAATATTATTACATCATATTATACAGATACAGATTGATACAGAAAACATTGTGCGAAAGTATCACGTAACAAAAACACTTTTAATTCCCTTTTCACAGTACTTATACTATCTAAGTTCCACAGGTCTTTGGGAAGCCTGTTAAAATTAAATGGCACACAATATTCCAATGCACGCTTGCCGTTCTTATTATCAAACATAGGTAACTTAAGAAACTCAGCTTCTTTGGCACGAGTATACACACTATGGTCTATTACGTTTTTAACATATCCTGGTAGCAAAACTTCAATACCAATTTATATATAAATAACAAATTAACAGGAAGGACATCACACTATATAAATTATTTATTTGATGAGCGTAGCGAAGCGAAGTGAATCTTTCCATACAACTCGATCGGCGCTTTGTCTGTGTGTGTGTGTGTGTGTGTGTGTGTGTGTGTGTGTGTGTGTGTGTGTGTGTGTGTGTGTGTGTGTGTGTGTGTGTGTGTGTGTGTGTGTGTGTGTGTGTGTGTGTGTGTGTGTGTGTGTGTATGTGTATGTGTGTGTGTATGTATGTATGTGCGCTAAATTTTGTTCGTCGCGCACAGGTCCAATGGCTTGACGTATTTGGCTAAAATTTTCGGTCAACATTCGTGACCACTAAACTCGATGCTGTTAACATAACCAGTAAAATTTGTCAAGATGCCAACCTACAAAAAAATAATTACTGAAAAACAAAATTTGTTTATTTATTTAATTAAATTTAAACTTACACACGGATTTAAATGATGTTTCACTATTGTCAAGTGTTGGTACTGTTGATGTGAATCTACAAGATTGATAATTGTTAAGCCCAAATATCAATCTTGTAGATTCACATCAACAGTACCAACACTTGACAATAGTTTCCAAATTGTAAGTATATCCGCCATGTTATACAAAAATATTGTTTATTTACGACAACAATGTCTTCATTTTTACAGTGTTCCACCGATATGATTCGCATTTGCGGACTATTACAGTTAGATGCACATATGTTACACCAAACATAGCGTACGTAATTATACATGTTCACTCGTATTTGAAATCTCGATAGCTGTCATAGAATGGGTACAATGACGTAAGATGCCAACCTACAAAAAACTAATTACTGAAAAACATGTTTTTTAATTTATTGAATTAAATTAACATTTGCACACGGATCAAAATAATGTTTTGCATGTAGGTCCACATCAATGATACTAACACTCGACAATATTTCAAAATTTTAGCTTTAACTGCCATGTTATAAAAAAATATTGTTTATTTACGGCAGACATTTTCTTCATTTTTACAGTGTTCCACCGATATGATTCTCATTTGCTGACCAATGAAGTTAGATGCACATAGTATGCTGCCGAAATTGCTTACTCAGTCAGACCTTTCTCACTATGTATTTGGAATTTTGATAGCTATCATAGAATGGCTACACTACAATGACGTGTTATGTTTGATGACTTTCACGGCAAAAATGCAAATGTTAACAGCGAACTTGGTCGACAAATTAAAAAGCTTTTATTATGATTTAAATGCGGTTATTGTATATGATTAAACAATATTACATTTTAGATATAGTCTGTATCTACATTATGGAACTTTCCATACACTGACAGGTTTAATAGTTTATGAATTAGAGTTTATTGAGTAGACCACGGTCAAATGAACTAATGCGGAAATCCATTGAAAAATCAACTTGAAGGTTTTAATTTATTTAAATAAAACTTCTCAACGGATTTAAATAATATTTCGTGCAATTATTAGCAACATATCGAGAAATAATGTACACAAATTCTAAGATTGTAACTTAAACCGCCATCTTGTAAACAAGAATTTTGTTTATTATAAAGGTTTTTTTGTAAGAGTTATATGATATTCAAAAGATTTGTTTGCTTTAATACTTTGAAAAAACTCGCTCATCTGGCAACGCGGAGCGTTTTCCTAGTTTTAAAACATAAATCATTTGGCTTGAAGCGTTATTAAACTTAGCATTCTGTTTTGTAGTAGAAGAATATGTTTTATATTCGAAATTGCTGTAGAGGCTCAAAGGATAATAAAATGAACTTGAACTTGAAAACGAAGCATTACCCCATGCTGTCATGCAGTCTACCTGCATTTCTGCACTTCTGCAGTCTGTCTGCACTTCTACCACCACTGCACTAGTGCACCTTGCACTGGACAAAATTACGCGAACAGTGTAACCTGCACAGAGCGGTGCCGCAAAGACTACACCAGTGCAAGGTCTCTCTCTCTCTCTCTCTCTCTCTCTCTCTCTCTCTCTCCTCTCTCTTTCTCTCTCTCGTTGTAATAAACCATAGATGAGCAACTGTATTTTCGGCAGCCATGACGATAAATACTTCGGTGGCTGATATTTTTCTTTCAATGCCTTCAAAGAACGGACAAATAAAAATATGTCAAACAGGCAACCCATCAACTGGAAGAATAATTCAGAATACAACAAACACAATCAAAATTAACTGAAATTTAAAACATCCCGCACTTAGCCTTATGGTACGTTTACAGCTCCGCGTTGCGAGCGAAGCGAGGGCGCGAGCTCCAATCAGTGGCCGAGTTTCAAGCAAAGAAGTTAATAGTTTCAGCAAACTCGGCCACTGATTGGAGCTCGCGCCCTCGTTTCGCTCGCAACGCGGAGCTGTAAACGTAGCATTAGCCCGATTGTAGTTGTTGCTGTTGTTGTTGTGTTTGTTGTATTCTGTAACGGGGACTGTATCGAGGAGCACTGCCACGCCCACTTATCGGCCATCTATACTCTAGGACAGGTCGCTGTTTTCGGTGTCCATTTCCGTCAAAATTCACTTGCCGTTTCTCCTGCCTTTCCGGTGTTCACTATTTGTGGAGTGCATCTCTGATTACATCGTAGGCGTGCGACTTGCATCTTTCGACTTCTTATAAAGTGAGTTTGTATGAGAATCATGACATCAATTACATTATTTACTCACATCACTATTTAAATATGAACTTGCTCGTTAAATGCTTAGCTACGATCCCCAAATTTAGAGCTAGTAGTGTAGGTCACTACTGCCACATTGACTAGGCCTAGGCTAGGCCTAGGCCGTAGGCTCATAACCTAAATTCAGTTCTTTCTAGGCCTGGCCCAAGCATGTGGTACTCACGACACTTGTGATACGGACTGATATTAGTTTTTTCGTTTGTCCTGTCTCAACCAGAGTATTTTACTCCAAGAGTAGGTATTCCGGAAATTGAAGTGAAAATCGCAGGGGGGCTGGGGGGCACCCTCCCCCCACTTGGTCGAAAATTAGGTTGATCAGACGTCCTGAAAAATGCGGGACAGCCCCGAATTTTGACTCAAATGTGTCCTGCGTCCCGAAATGTTTCATTTCGGTAAACATTTCGGTACGCCTTTTATTCACGATTTTCTTTGATTTGCATTTAGAAAAGGCCGTCCCTCATACCAACCCAGTTGGAAGGAGTGTGGCCCTATACAGAACACTTAACTGCCAACCACCCAACTAGCAAACCTAGTGTAGGAATGTGGAACTACCACGAAAACCCCCATTGGTAGGAGTGCACCCTACTACGGAACACTGCTACCAACCCCACCTTGGAAATCAGCTGTTTTAACACATGGGTAAGGAATGTGACAGCTCAACAACCCCCGTTGGTAGGAGTGGCCCCCATCTACGGAACACTCCTGCCAACCCCCCTTGGAAATCAGCTGTTTCAACACGTGGGTCATCAATCAGTAGTCTAGTAGTCAGTCTATAGTAGGCTGCAATCCTGCCAACGAGGGTTGCCGAGCTGTCACTATTGTAATCTTTGCTGTCACATCCTTACCCACGTGTTATACAGCTGATTTCCAAGGGGGGTTGGTAGCAGTGTTCTGTTGGAGGGCGCACTCCTACCAACGGGGGTTGTCGAGCTGTCACATTCCTTACCCACGTGTTAAAACAGCTGATTTCCAAGGTGGGGTTGTAGGCTGCACTGTCATGACGTCCGTCACTACTTCCGGTGAGCAATGGCTGGTAATGGCGGAGTACAACTGTCATTTTCAGTAGCGACTGCACGTTTTCTATATTTTATGCTATTTAACAGGTAATTACTCTCTTAAAAATGTTGTTTCAGACTTTTCTACATCCAAAACTATAATAAATAAACAACGATTGTACTGTACATTGTTTTTTATTAGAATTAATGTGAGGAAGCAGAGGAACCATACTAGAATTTTACCCAAGGTAATTTTCACCTTCAGTTAATAAATTATACCTTCTTCAAATTGTATCAAGACTACTTGGAATGTTGTGCTCCATAATTAGCCTACCCCCGACTGTTCTGGACCTCTGGACATCGAACCAGATCGATCAATCGGGCGAAATTGAAATGTAGTGTTTAAGAGCGTTCGGCAGTACACAGATGTATTGGCCGTCAACTAATTACTCTTAAACTAATAGTAGGACTAGGATTATTATAAATATTTACCCACTTGTAGAGGGATGTCATATCTATGCATGGTATTAAGTACATTACCAGCCTACCAACCTATTACCAACCTATTAAAAAACAATGTACCCATTTTTTAACAGATTCTCCGTATTATTTTGGCGACATTTTCGATGAAAGTAATTTATTTGCATAATTCAAATGTGAGTATATTATTTTTGAGCAGGCTTGTCACAAATGTACTTAATACCATGCGTAGATATATATGACATCCCTCTGCCAGTAGGTAAATTTTCATAATAATCCTATTATTTGTTCAAGAGAAATTAGCAGTGTTGTAAACGCTACTTGTTCAAAGTAGCATGCTAACGCTACCGCTACTTCCACTTAAAAAGTAGCGCGCTACCGTTCACGCTACTTTTTTTAAAAAAGTAGCGCGCTACTTTTCACGCTACTTTTTGCGCTACTTTTCGAAAACAGCAAGTATGACATATCACGCAAAACTACAAACAAAACAAACATCGTGGTTTCTAGTTTCTGGGAGTATCACACTATTCTAAAAATAATTGTATGCCACAAAGTTAATGTTCAAAATGCTCGTAAGCAGGCCAGGGAAGCTTTAGATTCTCACTTTCGCACTCGCTTTTTCTGCTGATGAAGGAGTAGACGTCATTGTAGACCTATGAACTCGAGCTCCAATCAACGAATGGTCATAGCATTTTTTTGAATCATCGATCACATAATAAACATCACGGGTAAAAGTGACCAAAGGAAGTGTGACATTTCGATTTTGAGGGGTGGGTCTTGTAAACTTTTGTTCGAGAGAAAGTTTGGGGCAGGAAGCGGTCCGGGACCATCCGCCCGACCGTAGCCGGCCGTCCGGAGTACTCAATACTCACTCACTCACTCAATCAAACACTGACCCTCGAAGATATTTACGACCATGTCAAGTTGGGGTGGGTGTGTGTCATAAGTGTTAGTGGCGGTTAGTTACATATTGAAAAAAAATGAACCAAGGAAGGAAAATAAAGTAGCGGAAATTTCCGCTCACGCTACTTAAAAAATGTAGCATGCTACTCGCTACGCTACCACGTTTTTTAAAGTAGCGCGCTACCATCCCGCTACTGAACAAAAGTAGCATGCTACCGGTAGCGCGCTACTTTCAGCACGCTACTTTCCAACACTGGAAATTAGTTTACTAAACACGTCAAAACTACTTCCGAGCGCTCTTAAGAAGGCAGCACAGCCAATCGAACTATTAAATTAAGACAATAAATTGAAATAAGTACTTCGGAGCAATAGCAATGAAGCACATAGGCCTAATAAATAGTTTAAATGTCCCCCCTAAAAATCAGTTTTTTTCTAACTAACTGTAGACTTTAAATACCAATTTATTTATGGTGCGGTATTTTGTATTCAGACATTTAATTCTCCATTCCTAACTCTTCTTTTAAATTATGTTTCTGTGCATGAGAGCTCATTTTCAAATTGATGTAGGCCTACACATACCCTTACTGATACAAAAACATTTTTTTCAGACCCAATTGATATTAGGCCTACTATGACGCTTCCTGTTTCTCACGACAAAATCTGGGTGGACAAGAACAAGTATGACGAAGCAGAATGTCAGTACTATGAAAAATTAGCAAAGGTAAGATGTAATAAACACTTTTTCAGTGTTTTGCTGTTGGATATATTTTGCCCCATAAAATGGAAAGGTGTTATGTAGTTATCTAGTAAAACTAAGCAATGTGGGTTTTTTAGTTGCCTGTGTCTGGTTTCAGACCCACCAGAATAACTTTGTAACAAATAGGCCTACACAATGATTATTAATAGCCTGTATTGTTTCAAGTCGATCGATGAAGTGAACTACCCATTCAATACAACAACTAAACTATTCAAATTAAATGGACATGAAAAAATACTTTTTTTATTCTAAATTATGAATTTCAAGAATTATTTCATGTGAGAAGCATTTAATACTGAACTTCTTGAAATTATATATTTTTTTTTTATTAATAAAGTATATTTATAGTTTCTAATTTGAGTAGATTTGAGGTACAATTGACACACCAGCGCAAATATCTCGAGAACAGATGGCGATCGACCATCTTTTTCAAACGTATTCATGTTAGTCAGGAAGTTATCTACATTTAGGACGAAAATTTGTTACAATATATTACTTTTTGAAGGTGCTACGCAAAGTTATACGATTGAAAGTGTAGGTTTTTGTTCAGTTACAATGTATAACATAGGGAATTCCAACGCATTTCAACACTCAATAAATAAAAAACTAACAGCGGTAGGTGCATATTTTTTTCTACAATATTCACAAGCTTAATCTCAACTTGCAGTACATACAATTTGAATGATTTATATTACATGTGCAGTTATCATCGATCGACTTTAAACCATGTTTTCACTACTACAGTATATTGCTATTGTCCTAATATGTAGGTGGTGTCACAATAATACCTCTAGGCCTACCTAAAACTAGATCATTAACTAAGGAGATTTTTGTTGCCTGTGCTCAACTGTAATTGACCAATTGCTATAATAAAAAAAACATAACTTAAAAGTTAAATGTTTGGTAAATATGTCACGATTACATAATTTCAACTAGGCCTACTGTAAAATTTCCAGTTACATTAGTGTAACAATCACAAAAAGTGGGTATAATTTTAACCTTCCCTTTGGAACCATGGAGGCTATTGAAGGGTTTTCATTCTAAATAGTGAGCCCAGCTAGAATGTTACAGTACATTTTTATACAGTACAGTTGCTACTAGCAACTCACATGCGATCTCAGTACCTGCACAACTTATGATTGTAGAGTCCTAACCATAATTGTCAGCATTGGGATCGCAATCGCACATTTTCTCATGTTAAATAATTATGATTTTATTGTGAACAGTGCCATATGAACCGTCTCTAAGTTAACGTATCATGATTTCCGGATTGCGATTGCAATCCCGATACCAACAATTGTGGTCGGGGCTTAAGAGAAGCCGCCATCTGCAGTGACTCATGCCGTTGGTGTGCGCAAGTCCACAGCAAACTTGTGGATGCTGGCATTATAGATGAGTGAGACATTGGCCAACCAAATGTCGGTCACCCGCTGATTGACTCCGACTCACTTATGACATCACTATTACCAAGGTTGCTGTGGAGTGTGGAACCACGTTACCTAAAGTTCTGTTATATATATAAGAAGCGAAGGGAATGAATTAAGAGTGGCTTCGGTTGTGGTTTGTGGGTGTTGTGAGCGCATCAAGCATGTAACCTGGTAATTGAGTCCGAGCTGACACAACTCGTTCTGTACGGCAACTAACAAACATTGACCCTAGTCCATGGAATCTTCTATTCACCTGTTTCATTATGCTTACTGTCAACGTTTGTGAGCCACACTATAAGACGGTTTGTAAGACGGTTGAGTTGAAGCCTATTACCAGGTGACATGCTTGATGCGCTGACAACACCCACAACGGAAGCCACTCTCCATTCATTCCCTTCGCTTCTTATATATAACAGAACTTTAGGGACATGGGCACAAATCCCTTCATCCCCATCTATCACCTTGTCACAAATACCATTATTGCAATGATAGAGACATAAAGCAACAAGAATCACTATCGTTATCGTAAGTGAAGCTACTGGCATCATATCTTAGTAATGAAATCAGTGTTCAATTTTGACACATGTCATCGTTTGTTCGTTTCCGTGTCCGGAACACCGTTCTAGACAACTAATTTCCAAAAATCCGCCACTTTTATGGCTTTGTCATTTGCTAAAATTAGATCCTCTATTGTACAGGTCTCCTCTAGGTTTGGGCAGACTTGCAGGTGTTGGGGATCCTGAATCTGTCCGCATTCACATGGTTTGTGAACCTCCTGGAAACCCCATTTCCTCATCTTTTCTTTGCATCTCGACACTCCTGTTCGCAATCAGTTGAGTGAAATCCAGGTGATATATGGAAGTTGAAAGCCAGCAGCGGGCTCCTCCGTCAGCTCCATTATCGGATTTGGTACTCGGTTGCTCCAGATCTCAACTCTACGGTTCCCAGGGCTTCTTTTAAGGGTTCAGTTGTCTGCAGGAAACCCTTCCTGGATTTGAGTCTGGTGCACTGCAACTCATGTCCAGACATAGGATGACGTATGTCCGTCAGCTGTTTCTTCCTCTCTTCTTAAAGGGGTTCTCACCCGCTACCCCAAAAAAATATGTTTAACTAAGGCTGATTAGCTATGAAATTAGCGACTAAATGAAAAGAAATCGGGTTCACCATAACCCGGGAAAAAAATATCAAAGTTAGTGATTTTCGAGCTAGGTCCCATCGGCGAAAATCTCCCATAAGAAATAGCATTGGGACGACCTGTATGCCTTGGGACCTTGGAGGATTCTGCTCCAAAAAAAAAATGATGTAATACTTTTCGCTGCGTCTTTCTTTTCTGCGTATTTCGTATATTTTGGTTTTGTAATCGGAGCTTCCGTTCAGGTACAAAATAAAGATGTGTAATCGGGTGCTCCATTTCGTTTTGAGCGTTGTTGTGCGTTGCTGTGCACGTCGAGTCGGCGGGTGTCGACTGTCGAGTTGGTGTCAAGTAAGCCAAGCGAGAGAGAGAGAGAGAGAGAGAGAGAGAGAGAGAGAGTAGTATTGGGAGGGGAAATAGTCAACGCATGCACAATGAACGCGGTCTGCTATGCGGTGTCGAATGGAGTACACCAAGGCCGTCTATTTTTTTTAGATATATCGCTTCGAGTACACTCGCACCAAAAGCCGGCTGACACCAACAGTCGCCGCGGCAGTTAACCAGAAATTTCATTAATTAATAACAATTCACAGGTTTCAACTTACGATGTCTAATGGTTCATTATCGATTGGTGTGGTGCAGTAGATCATATGGTAAAAAATAAATCTAGCGGGTGAGAACCCCTTTATCGCAGGTGGTGCAACCTGTAATGATGCGTCCTGTCTCATTTATTGCAATGTCGACTTGCTTGGCATGGGTAGAGTTTCTCCAAACTGGAGCTGCATATTCTGCTGCAAAGAAACAGAGTGCCAAAGCTGATGTATGCAGGACTTCTGGTAATGCACCCCAAGATGTGCCTGTCAGTTTTCCTATGTTATTCCTGGTTGCCATCTTCTGCTTAGTGTCTTGGCAGTGTTTTCTGATTTTCTGAAGGAGAGTGTGCGGTCTAGTTTCACTACAAGATATTTTCGGCTTGGCCGTATTTTCCAGTTCTTCACCTCTCCACACAGGCGCGGACTGGCTAGGGATGCCGGGATGCGATCGCATCCCGGGCCCCTGGGCAAATCGGGGCCCTTTGGCAGTCCGGGCCCCCGGGCTGCTACCAGAAAGTTCCTATGATGTAAATACTTCTCTGTATATTGCAAAAAAAATCTTAACCCCACTCTATAAGTATTATTTTGAAATTACAAGACCGCTCACGCGGCCTTGAGCTGCTGCTGACACGTCACTTATATCGACAGTCACTTGTTCCGACAGTCACTTCTTCTGCCGATGTCTTGAAAAAAGTTTTCAAAATCGGTCTAGATATGGCCGAGTTGTGGAAGTTTTCCTCTTTGTTTGTGTGTTGGTAAACATTCTTCCTAAATGGATCTATATATATAAGTTTGTGCATTGCAAGTGTTGTAAGATGATGAAAAGTAGTGAAAAAAGTGAAAAAAGTAAAAAAAAAAAAAAAAATGTTGGGCAGTTTACTTCGTGTGACACGGGCGTGTATGCAGTGCAGGCAACAAACATCAACAGGACCCCCTAACCTACCTTATTTTCGGGGGATGCCAGGCACGTGGGAAAGTCATTTGCTTGGAAAGTCATATATCTTTGTTTGGAAAGGGTCGTTTCTATTTAATGCCAAAAAAAATTTCAAAATATGTCGAGTTATGGCCGAGTTGTGGTAGTTTTGTCTTTTGTTTGTGTGTTTTAAAAATTCTTTCAAAATGTATCTACTGTATATATATAAGTGTGTGCGTGGCAAGTGTTGTAAGATGATGAAAAAAAGTGGAAAAGGTGAAGAAAAAGAAGAAAGAAAAAAAAATCGTAAGAAAAATGTTGATGAAATTTTTTTTTTTGGAATTTATGAAATTTTAAAGTAGGAAGTGATGACAGTGCACAGTCACATATTTAAATACTAGCTTACCCGTCGCGCGTTGCTGCAATCTCAGAAGAAAAGAAATTCAAGGAATGTGGTTATGATATCATTGAATTAACGTGATGTCATTTTTATTGAAAGTTATTCATTTCAATTAATCATATTTTGAAGGTGTAGTTTGAGTTATATTGAAGTATTTTATAATATTGAAATTACTTTTAAAGAGTATTAAATTAAATGATTGTTGAAGTCTTTATGTTAAAAGTTTACGTCTTTATTCTTGTTATTCGCTTCGTGTCTGGTGCAGTGCTGCTAATGTAGAAGGTAAAGATCGAAAAAAGTGCGCCATGATGAACCACATATCAACCAGACCCAATATCCTTCCCAACTTTCGTGGGATGTCAGGCAGCTAGGCCAAGATCGACCAGATACAATAACCCCCCCTAACCTCGGGCAAAGTCACTTTCGGACGCAAATCTAGGTTTTTTCATGTACCTACATCGGTAGATCACACTTTCTGTATGCTCCGAACAGCTGCGTCCTCGCACGTACGCCGTATGGCCATATTTAATGTGATTGTGTTGTCAAATCGATGCAACTTCAAAATGATAATTTTGAAGATGAATTTTGGTGTCTCAGTGGGGGTGGGGGAGAGGGGGGCTGGGGTGTTGCAATCATTCAGAAACCTTAGCGGGCGTGCATTCACTAACTCACCAAAGTTTTATTGCAATCGGCTGAATGGTTTAGCAAAGCATTATTGCATGTTGGTGTCTCAGTAGGGGGGGGGGGGGTGAGGGGGGCTGGGAGGGTGTTGTAATCATTCAGAAACCTTAGCGGGCGTGCATTCACTAACTCACCAAAGTTTTATTGCAATCGGCTGAATGGTTTAGCAAAGCATTATTGCATGTTAGTGTCTCAGTGGGGGTGGGGGGTGAGGGGGGCTGGGAGGGTGTTGTAATCATTCAGAAACCTTAGAAGAACTTCAGAAACCACTCACTAACTCACCAAAGTTTTATTGCAATCGGCTAAATGGTTTAGAAAAGCATTATTGCATGTTGGTGTCTCAGTGGGGGTGGGGATTGGGGAGGGGGGTTTGGTTTTTATTCAGAAACCTTAGCGGGCGGGCGTGCATACGCTAACTCACCAAAGTTTTATTGCAATCGGCTGAATGGTTTAGCAAAGCATTATTGCATGTTGGTGTCTCAGTGGGGGTGGGGGGTGAGGGGGGCTGGGAGGGTGTTGTAATCATTCAGAAACCTTAGAAGAACTTCAGAAACCACTCACTAACTCACCAAAGTTTTATTGCAATCGGCTAAATGGTTTAGAAAAGCATTATTGCATGTTGGTGTCTCAGTGGGGGTGGGGATTGGGGAGGGGGGTTTGGTTTTTATTCAGAAACCTTAGCGGGCGGGCGTGCATACGCTAACTCACCAAAGTTTTATTGCAATTGGCTGAATGGTTTAGCAAAGCATTATTGCATGTTGGTGTCTCAGTGGGGGTGGGGATTGGGGAGGGGGGTTGGTTTTCATTCAGAAACCATAGCAGGCGTGCATACACTTACTCACCAAAATTGTATTGCAGTCGGATGAATAGTTTAGGAAAGCATTATTTCATATTGGTGTCTCAGTGGGGGTGGGGGGTGAGGGGGGCTGGGAGGGGGTTGTAATCATTCAGAAACCTTAGCGGGCGTGCATTCACTAACTCACCAAAGTTTTATTGCAATCGGCTGGCTGAATGGTTTAGGAAAGCATAATTGCATGTTGGTGTCTCAGTGGGGGTGGATGTTGGGGGGGGGGGGGGAGGGTTGCTTATCATTCAGAAACCTTAGCAGGCGTACATACACTAACTCACCAAAATTGTATCGCAGTCGGTTGAATGGTTTAGGAAAGCACTATTGCATATTGGTGTCTCAGTGGGGGTGGGGGGTGAGGGGTGCTGGGAGGGTGTTGTAATCATTCAGAAACCTAAGCAGGCGTGCATTCACTAACTCACTAAAGTTCTATTGCAATCGGCTGAATGGTTTAGAAAAGCATTATTGCATGTTGGTGTCTCAGTGGGGGGTGGATGTTGGTGGCGGGGGGGGGGGGGGGGGATATCATTCAGAAACTTTATCGGGCGTGCATACAATAACTCACCAAAGTTTTATTATTATAATCGGATGAATAATAATATAACGCATTATTGCATGTTGGTGTCTCAGTGGGGGTGGGGGGTTAGGGGGGCTGAAGGGGGTTGTAATCATTCAGAAACCGTAGCGGGTGTGCTTACACTAACTCACTAAAATTTTATTGCAGTCGGATGAACGGTTTAGGAATGGTTTAGAAAAGCATTATTGCATGTTGGTGTCTCAGTGGGGTATGGATGTTGGGGGTGAGGGGGGGGGGGGTTGTTGGGGGTGAGGGGGGGTGGTTAAGTTAACACAAAGTCTGTAAGTCATACCTAGCGCCCACAATAAGCCATCAAAGACAAATTTGAGTGTCAAAATTGATTATCTTCAGATTACATCGATGTACACGGCACCCCCCCGTCGTCTGGTTTTGAGCTTTTTCGATAAAATAAAAACTAAACATATTTGATAAAGAATGGGAAAAAGTAATTCCGACGAAAAATTCCCAAAAAATTCATAACAAATTCGTACTTTGGGCGGTCAAAAACCAAACCGTTGAATTCTCGCACGTTCAAAAGCTTCCCGGTACGTCCCGGTAAACGTGTGGTCAATGATATGCACATGTTTAGAAAGGTATTGAAACGCACTTTTAATTGATACCAGAATGGATTGTCCAATTTCAAAACGGGACATACCAGGGACGTTCAAAGCTGAAATTTAAGAAATCAAAATTACACAATTACCCATAAGCATACAAAAATGTCAGAGACGGTACGTGCCTGGTACGCCCGGGTACGTTCAAACAATAGTCAATAGCCTCGGATAATGCACAATTGAGTTAAAAAAAATTTAAAAAAATTGCAACATGCTTTTTTAAGACATTGAAAAACCCCCATAGACAAATACGGCCAAAAAAGTGCTACGCATGAAATTCGTTAAAGCATCATAACTCGGACATCCGTAAAGTCTAATTTTTGAAAGTAACGTTTTCGGATAAACAAATGTCCAATTATTAATACTAAACACAACAATGTATTGGATGGCATTTTAAACACACTTTTAATATACAAAAACAAACATTTTGTATGCGTGTTTTTAGATCGCCGTGAAAAGTGCTTTGCGCGAACGTCTGTCATTCGGTAAGAGGGTGACTTTTTGAAAATGTTTTTTCATGCCCCTGTACGGGCAAGCTTTGAGCATTGGCTTAAAGAGAAAAAACCCATTTTGAAAGTACCAACTTGACGCAAAAAAATCACGACTGAAGCCGTGTCGAAAAAAATGGAAAAGTGCCTATAACTAAGCATCCGGGACGAAATTCAAAAATTTGACCGACTATCCTGGTCGTTTTTCAAAATCATTTAAAATAAAAAAGTCAATGTAGAAAAAATCGAAAAAATGTGGACTCAAAGTGTGTTCAACTGATTCCATTTCCGCACTTTACCAAATGTACACAATTTGATTGACGAAAGTTCCGGGACGAATCCAAAAAATTTCCAAAATCCAGTTACCCAGATGGTAAGCGCCGGTAACGAAACAAAAACGAACGTTATACCTCGTTTGGTTCGACGGGCAGAGCCGTTTGAATGTGACACGTTAAAAACGTACCAAATCCGTCAAATCGAGATTTTGAACATTGTTCGTGTTTGGGTGCCCGTAACTTTTGAACGGGACACTTGACTTTCGATCAAAAGCGTCGACAAAATTCTCAAAAAACATTTGAATTCTTTACAATTTTTACCGCAAAGCGGGAGCGCCGAAATCGCACACTTTTCGAGATAAAACACGTCGGGGTTGACGGACAGACTCGAAAAAAATACCCACGTGTAGCCAAAGGCCAGGAGACCAAGTCTTGAAATTCACGTTTCAACTCACCACACGTTTCAAGTCGCAAATTCCCGCAAGTCGCAAGAAATCAGCAAAACGGTAGTCTTGAGACAAATTGGGGAAGCGGGCGGTGATTCAACTCGCAAGTTTTTTTACGTTTCAAACCACGAGCTAGAACGTTGCGAGTTGTCAGTTATTTGCGACTTGAGATGGAACAAGATGGAGGATGTTGCAATAATAAATGCGATTGCCGATCTTGAAGAGGCCGAAATAGCAGAAAACAACATACAAGAACGTTTCCGCACCGTAATAATCCATTAAATGCGTTATCTGACACGAAATGTATTAAATATTTCAGGCTCCAATCATGAAACATAGGCCTACTCGGATCCTTGCATAGCCTAGCTAGGCCTAGGCCTACGCCTAGATCCTACATAGAAAATGTGTGTGTGTGAGGCACTCCAATCATGAAACATAGGCCTACCCATAGAGAAATAAAAGAGGGCCTACCGGTACTCGGATCCTTGCATGGTCTAGCTAGGCCTAGGCCTACACAGCCCACGCCTAGATCCTACATAGAAAATGTGCTTTCCCTAGGCGGGCCTATCTTCTACGTGAAAAGACCCACAAGGCTTTAAGGCCTAGACATGCCCTAGACCTAACATTTCATACTAACTTCTCTCCCGAGGCCGAGGAGGAGGTTAGAGGTTAGAGAACATATGTTTGTACACGCTCGGCAATGACAGCGAGAGCGACAACAACAAACCAAGTCGTCACGCCTCGACTATTGGATGGATCGAAAGATGCAAGTTGTAACGCGCTTTGTCATTGGTCATTTATTGAGTTGTTGTGGGCAGAGTTCGATAACGCAAAAAATCAGTAACCCGCAAAGTTTTGATCTCGCAAGCGACTTCAGGCGCAAGCCTAATTTCAAGACTACGACATTAGTAGAAGTCAAGTCGCATGCGGTTTGGAAACAGTGAGTTGATTCGCATTGCGACTTGATTCGCAAGGTTTCAAGACTTGGCCTCCAGGCGCCGAAAACTGTAGCGACACATTGTGGAAAAAGTCACGTGCGGGGGTGCGGGGAAGGCTCGAAAAGCGTCGCAACTCGAGGAGCGTGGCTTACCAAAAGATGATATATAGATAATTGAATTTATTGTTATATTTATTGTAAAGATTCAATGTAATTAATTGAATAAAATGGAAATTATTTTGCTACTGGTCGGGTGGCCTCCGTTAATCGCGCCCTAAAATCCTATTTTAAGCCATAAAATTCAATACAACCACAAACAATTTTTAACGCCTTCTTCGGCGTATTTGCCTCTGCCGGCCGGGGCTTTGCCCCAGACCCCAGCTGCACCACGCCACCTCGTGCGGACCCCCTCGATACCCAGCATCCAGGGCCATTTTATCCCAGTCCGCCCCTGTCGTAGAGGGAAACGGGGCTTATTCTGGCATCACACAGGCACCCTCACAGGACTCCCATACAACACTACTGTCTGTCTTGGGATCCATTTTTAATTGCATTTTACAGCTAAACCGTGCATCGTAGAGGGAAACGGGGCTTATTCTGGCATCACACAGGCACCCTCTCTAGACTCCCATACAAAACTACTGTCTGTCTTGGGATCCATTTTTAATTGCATTTTACAGCTAAACCGTGCATCGTAGAGGGAAACGGGGCTTATTCTTGCATCACACAGACACCCTTACTAGACTCTTATTCAACACTAGTAGCTTCCTTTGGATTCATTTTAAATGCATTTTACAGCTAAACCGTGCATCATAGAGTGAAACGGGGCTTATTCTGGCATCACACAGACACTCTCGCTAGACTCCCATACAACACAAGTGGCTGCCTTGAGATCAATTTTTAAATGCATTTTACAGCTAAACCGTGCATCGTAGAGAGAAACGGGACTTATTCTGGCATCACACAGGCATCGTCACTAGACTCCAGTCCAGACATATCAGTCTAGATGAGACCGTGTTTGTGCTTGTGCTAAACCGTGCATCGTAGGCAGGCGCTGACTGGGTACGGATCCGTTATGCGATCGTATCCCGGGCCCCTGGGCAAATCCGGCCCTTTGGCAGTCCGGGCCCCTGGGCTGCTACCAGGAAGTTCCTATGATGTAAATACTTCTCTGTATATTGCTGAAAAATCTTAACTTCACTCCATAAGTATTATTCTGAAATTATAATTGAATTTATTGTAATATTTATTGCAAATATTCAATGTAATTAATTTAATATAATGGAAATTATTTTGCTACTGGTAGGGTGGCCTCTGTTAATCGCTCTCTAAAATCGTATTTTAGGCCATAAAATTCAATGCAACCCCAAAAAAGTTTTTTACGTCTTCGGCGTGTTTGTTGGAGTTCAGCAGGTGATGTGCCGATTACACTATGAGGCGTTGAAGAATACACGAGTACAAATTTATTAAGCTTAACTTTTCAGTCTTGACCTGTGGCATGAGATATTTGAAGTCGTTTTACTATCATCTATTTTGTCTTTCGGCTTGTCCATTGGCTGAGGCCAAAATTGAGTAACATTGTAAATTAGAGTCCCACGATTTGCCATGTATTCCTGGAATGCCTCACTCACAAATTGAGGTCCATTGTCACAGCGAGTGGTTGATGGAAAACCATGTCTGGTAAATATGGTATCTAAAACTGATATTAGCTTCTCAATCGTTATTTTCCACATCATTTCAAGTTGGAAGTAACGACTGTAGTAGTCTATGATAACAAATCTATATTCACCGGTAGGTAGAGGTGCAAGAAAATCATACGCGACATGCTCCCACGGCTTGTCTGACAGCTGTGTTAGTGTCACAGGTTCGGGTGGTTCACCTCTGGCAACTAGCTGGCAACCGTGACATGTTTTAACATGATTCCCCACATCTCAGTCTAGATGAGACCACCATACCTTGGAACGCAGTCTTTGTTTTATGAGCGTCATTCCTGGATGATCCTCATGACCTATCTCGAGAAGTCTGAGCGATTTGGGAATCACAATTCTAGGTTCTTTCCTCTTAAGACCATTTATCCTACCTGACAACGTTCGTCTTTGATGAAACGATAAGTGTCTGCATGGTCCCATTGACCTGTTCGTATGTTGCTTGGAACTTTGGACATCTCTTTATTAGCGTCGGATGCACGTCATCAGCGTCAAATATGTCGTTTGTCCCAACCAATTTGATATTCTCATCTAGTCGCAAGACGTTCAGTTTTATTGCCGTTTCTTTGCCTAGAAGGGGTATTCCCTTTTCTTTTATTACATAGAAATCAGCAGTTTTTGACTGTTCACCTACTTTAACTTCTGCGGTGAATTTTTCGACAACTCCTAGTTCGTCCGCTTTGCCATACGCAAAGAGTTTTTTCTCGGTTCTCTGTGATTTGCATATGATTTTAGCTCGTTTGCAGTCTTCCCATTTTTCTAGACTAATAACGTTGCAACTGGCTCCCGAATCTATTAGCATGCGAATATCGGTACCTCCTACCTGAACAGCTATTGTATCTTCAGTGGACCTGATGATGTTGAAAGCATTGGCCCCCTCATTGTCCGTTCCACTTGTTGTACAGTTCCCTTCCCTTGGTGTGGTTTAGCGGGTTTCTTGTCAACATTTGTTTTGCAGCATTTTTCATAATGACCAATCTTCTTGCATTTTCCACATGTTTCGTTTGCAGCTGGGCAGTTCTTGTGTCGACTGATGTGTCTTAAATTTCCACATCTGTAGCATGTTGCCTTCGATTTCCACTGTGGGTGTTTCTTCCCTCCACCGTCAGTCTTCTAGAGTTGAATCTTGTTCCCCCCTTTGTCCGTGAGTTTAGGTTCTTGCCTAGGCCTACCTTCGATAGTTCTAGCTTGACTTTCGGCCTCTTATAGGCACCTTGCCATGAACTGAATCATCCGTAAGGTTAGATTTCTTCCCTTTCGAGGCATTTCCGGCATAAATGGCTTAATGCACATTTGTCTATGATCTGATCGCAGATTTTCTCGTCGATCTCGTCACCAAAGTCACACGCTTTGGCTTGGCGTTTCAGGCGCGTGATGTACTGGTCTATAGTTCCTTTGGGGTTTTGGACCATGCTTTTAAACACGTGTCTTTGGAATGGTACATTCGATTGGGGTGAAAGTATTCTGACAGTGCTCTCGGAGCAGTTCCGTACAGGTCCGTGTTGTTGTACATCCATCCCTGCACAAGCAAGTAACAAGTCGCTGTTCACTTCTTTTCCCTCGATGAAGAACTCGAACGCTCGCCGCCATATCGCCCAACATTGGCCTAACCATGCCCCGTCGCTGACGAATCAAACACCGGCAAACTTAACCCTGGAATGTCGCATTTCTTTCGACATTTTCGTGATCTAACACCAACATAAATACTAGGCCCACCGTTTTTCCCTTTCTAAAATAGCGTTTTCATCCTCGTCGCCACTTGTTGTGTACTAATTTTATTCGGCCATTGTAAGGAACCTTCTTCTTCTTCTTCCTCTTACATACATGGCCATAGACTGCACACATGTATAGTTGTATACTACAGCATGTCCCTGTGATGTGCACATAAGTGTCTTAATAAAGAATTTATAATAAAAAATAAAAATAATTTAGTTCGTCTACTTTATAACTCGTAAATACAAGCAGAAATAATTTCCTTCACTGTATGTCTACCTATTCCTGGATACTACCAGTTGTGTAGATGTACCAGTAATGCCAAGTATTTACATCATTGTACCTTATTTAAAGTCACTCTTCTCGGTTTAAATAAATCATCAATATTATTAATTTTTTTATTTTTACAAATAGTATTATTATTTAGTTTGTTGTAGCATTGTAAAGAAGCTGTAGGGCCTATCTTATAATAAATATATACACAATAGAAGATAAAGTTCATTTGCTATTTGAATTTCTGACTTATATTGGATTTGAGGAGCATAGTCATCAGAAGTGTACAAGTGAAAGTGAACTTATTTGAAATTCCTTCATGGACCTTTTGTCAGTATGT
Organism: Isoperla grammatica; assembly: GCA_945910005.1. Lineage (NCBI taxonomy): Eukaryota > Metazoa > Arthropoda > Insecta > Plecoptera > Perlodidae > Isoperla > Isoperla grammatica. The sequence goes on along the minus strand of OX246746.1, from coordinate 686,593 downwards.
TGTCCTGATGGATTAGATTTGCTTTGTGGCAACACAAAATGATCCTGGTAGCATTCTGTGCATTTGCTGGTTCTGAATACTGTACTTGTAACTAATAGTGTTGGTTATTTTTCTTACAAGCAGCTTGTGCATAATGGAAAAAATGCCCCTAATAAATCTTGTAGAATTATATCACCAAACAAAAACAGAGGCCTACACAAATCTGATCTAGTTCACCAAAGTAATAATAAAAACCCTGTTATCCTGCCAGCAGAGAAAATTGATAGTTCAATCTATTCTTCTAATAACAGAGAAACTTCTATACAGCCAGCTGTTAAAATTTCTTGTGTTAGTGATGTTAAAAACACCATTAGTATTTCGGCAACTAATCCTCAAGTAATCGAAAAATGCTTAAAGCCAAAAGATGCAAAGGAAAAGCGTAATAAAGCTGATAAAAAAGGAAGGGAAAGGAAAATTCCTGCTAAAGAGGAGACCAAGGTAGGCCACCCACGAGGTGTAGAAGCAGTATTACCTATATTTGGTTCCAACCTAAGAAGCCCCTAACACTAACCTCAAAGGGAGGGGATTGTATTGTGGAGATCATCCCCATTATTCAGCAAAAAACCTTCTCGGTCGGTACCGACAGCCGAATGTGAAGAACGTCGCCTCGACTCGACTACATATGGGTATCGCTCCCTGTGTATAGGAGGAAGGTGCCCTTTTTGTAACTGTGGGTCCACCCCGTTGACGGCCGCTTGATATTTTAGAAAAGATTGACATTTACAAGTGTCAACAAAGGAGGTGATGGCTAAGTCGCCCTTTGTGTATAGTGATTGGCAGGGTGCTTCTTAGGTTGGCACACAGAGTAGTTCTATAGTACTCTATAGTATATATATATATATATATATATATACATGTACATATATGTAGTATAGTAAAGTATTCTCTATAGTATGAGTGTACAAAATATGATGACTGTGTACACAGCTTCTTTGATCCCTAGAACAGAAATAGGGACACTGAATGTAGAAGTTAACTGTGTACTCATCATCTGCAGGTATGCATTGTGTCTCTTATCAACCATTAAAGTCTGGTCTACATAGATTATTTAGAACTTTGAATTTGTAATTCAGAAAGTTTAATTGTCCAAAACAATTACAAGTGTCCACACAACATTGAAACAATAACTGCGTACGGTTTTTATATGCTATTCAGCTATTCTATATGCTATTACTAATAGCTCCTTCAAGTGTTCCACCTTCGATGACATTATTTATACTTATGTTTTATGGGGACCACCAACCCAAATCACAAATTCTTAGTAACACATTCTAAATTATTAATAATCTGTGTATCCCAGCTTTAAAGCGTAGCTTATTTTGTGATGTGTTTGTGTATATGTATGTGTAGTCCATACTATTTGGTTTCAGCTTGACCAAAGTTGTTACAAAGCAACCCTTATTGATCCTTTTGTCACCTACAAGTGACCAATCAGTAAGCCCCAACTTCAAATACCTGTTGCTGGTTAGCTATTACTTCAGCTATGATGCCAGATGCCAGCATCGGAAAGGTGGAAAGGTTGCTTCGGAACCACTTTATATATAGACCTCCGCCTACATATATGTGATTGGTAGAAGGATAGACCCCAACAGCTTACTTAAAGTGTAGACTGATGTGGTTGAGTAATTAAATTAAAAAACTCGCTCCGATTGAAAAAGGTCGTTCGTGTAAGGCCGAAACTTCTCGGAAAACTTGTTATTGTCGTTTATATGTTTTTTTATTTATGCTACGTTTACAGCTACGCGTTGCAAGCGAAGCGAGGGCGCGAGCTCCAATCAGCGGCCGAGTTTCACGCAAAGAAGTTACAAACTCGGCCACTGATTGGAGCTCGCGCCCTCGCTTCGCTCGCAACGCGTAGCTGTAAACGTAGCATTAATCTCTCAACCACATCATTCTACACTTCAGGTAAGCTGTTGGGGTCTATCTCTACCAATCATATTACCAGCCTCTCTTTAACGCAATAGATATGTATACATGTATATTGTACATACACATATATATATATATATATATCCAGCATTAATCACCATATATTGAAGATTAGTTCTTAGTTAGGCTTTAGCAATCAACCAACCTGTCATCTTGTTTAGTCAAGCTCACATACAAATACAAGTAATTTCTTTGTCTGTCCAGAGTCTTAAATGCCCCCCCCCCCCCCCCCTCCCCCCATACTAGCTGCACAGTAAGATTATAGAGTTAATAGTTGCTGCTGTCTCCAAATCATGAGACGAGTGCAAAATTTATCCATTATTCTTTATCATATTGTGCCAGTATGTATAGCCTGATGGGAAAGTCAACATACCGGTGCGTTTGATCTGGAGAGAGTGTTTCAGTTCGGAAAGAATAGATGTATACACATACGAACAAAACAAACCCTAACCTGGAAACAATCCGATCTTACTATTCCAGGTGAACTGTTCTACATAGTCTACCAGTACACCCTACAGTCAAAGGTGATGATCTAGAAAAGTCTTGCAGAAGTGGCCTAGTTAGGCTTTCATTGGTCACCCCCATCCTGTTTTTGTTAATGTTCACAAGCACTTGCGTACGTACAAGTGCATTTTTAGAATTATCTTTTGTATTCCCCCTAACTTGAAGTTTGTCTTCCAGGATTTTTCTCTGCAATCTCTTTAACAATGTCATTGACATCCATTCTGGCCTTGTGGATTTCAACTCAAAGTATTTCCAACCCAGAAAGTCTTCTTCAATGGTCGTACTCCACAAATCATTTGCCAATTGCCCATGCCTCATTGCTGGATACACCTAATACTAATAGTCAACAGGTTCACAGCAAGCACAATCATCTTTCTTTGTGTAACAAAGTCAACATCACTGTCTACTCCCCTTGTAGATTAAAATTCATAGTATCTGGATGAAAAACATTAGCCACTAATTTTGTCTCGCGGGAATTGGTCGAAAGCGAAAAGTTTCTCCCCAACTATGCATTGAAAGTTTGAAACCGGCTTGTAAGCTCTAGTGAGTTGCCATCTTGGATTGTTATCCAATTCATTCAAAGATCCACTTCTACGTCTACAGTCCCTTTTACAATTCTCAATCGACGTTGATGTAGATTGAAACTGAGTCTTTTGTTTACCATACAATGTAGCACCTAACAAAGTCCAAAGCACTACATTATAACAATAACATTTAGCGTCATCACTTGCAACAACGTCAATTGAACAAGTGACAGGTTGGGGATAAACAACTGTCTAGTATATATATATATATAAATACTGGATTAAAGAGAGGCCAAAAGGCTGGTTATATGATAGGTAGAAGGATAGACCCCAACAGCGTACCTGAATTGTAGACCGTTGTGGTATTGAGATTAAATAACAACACAAGTTTTCCGAGATATATATATATATATAGTATATATGTTAATTTTCAAATTTTTGCGGACATAAGTAATGTTATTGTTCACCATTTTCTGGGTTTCGTCACACGATATAAATTGAGTAGGTGGTTTAGACTTAACCACCTCACCCGACGTTTCAAGGGAATAACATCCCCCATTAACTAGGGTCAACACCACGCGTTGTAACCCCTGCACAACTGGCTGGAGTCTCGTGTCTGCTTAGGTTGCGTGTTGTCATTCTGTCACTGCCATTGGCGGGAATCGAACGACTACTAGCCACATGGCTACCAGTGCTACACAAACATAACTCTAATTTCAAACCTGCCCCCCTGCATCTTGACGGCTCAGGAAATAAAATAACAGTGCTGAAGAACAATAATGAAGAAAACGTAATTAAAAAGAAGACATGTGAGGACAACACGCCCAGTGAGATTCGAGGCCCCATGACAAGAAGCATGGCTAGGGCTAAAACGCTTCAGGCTTGGATTCCCGCCAATGGCAGTGACAGAATGACAACACGCGCGCAACCTAAGCAGACACGAGACTCCAGCCAGTTGTGCAGGTGTTGCCCAACAAGGAACAACGCGTGGTGTTGACCCTAGTTAATGGGGGATGTTATTCCCTTGAAACGTCGGGTGAGGTGGTTAAGTCTAAACCACCTACTCAATTTGTATCGTGTGACGAAACCCAGAAAATGGTGAACAATAACATATATATATATAGTTCTTCTACTTACGCTGAGTGATCAAGACCACTAGTTGGCCGAAACGTCTCAGTTTATTTGTCTTATTTATTTATTTATTTATTTAATATAGCGCTTTTGGTTACATCCAAGAAGGTGCACGAGGCAACTGAATATTTAAGCTTGTCAGATTGGATATAATGAAATATAATATAGAGTAGAAAATAAAAATAGTAAAAGTACAAAAAATATATATGCATTCACCCCTGCACAGATGCAAGGGGGATTTACAAGTCAGTGTCTAGAAACAGCTCGTCAAGTGAAAAGTAGGCCTTTCCAAGCAAGAAGTCTTCCAAGTTTCTTTTAAACAGCTGTCGAGTTCCACTTTGCACGATATGACTTGGGAGTTTGATCTATATGTTTATTTCTTATGTTCATCTATATGTTTCTCTAAGCGGCGTATCTACTTTCTCAGGTAAGCTGTCGTCCTTCTGTACCTTTCCCCTCACTAGAACATGTTTTATCTTGTTCTGAGTTCCAATTATATATATATATATATATATATATATATATATATATATATATATATATAACCGATAGAGGGGGCTCAGCGGTAAGATGCGAGACTCTAATTTGGGAGGTCGCCAGTTCGATTCCGGCTACCGGCAGTCCTGACTGAAGGTTTTTTCCGAGGTTTTCCTCAGTCGTAAAAGCGAATGCTGGGATTGAGTCCTACTAACAGCCCTCGGACAATCCTTCCCAACTATCCAAACACCCTAATAACCTAGTTAGCCACCTGAAGAGGGGCACATCAGGTAAAGCTGGTGTGCACCCTAGAACGGGTATTCCTACAATTATAATTATTATTATTATAGATATATATAATATATATACACGTACATTTATTATTTATGCATTTATAATGGCTACCGAATGATCATTTAAGATGGCATTGTAGAAATCTTTGTGGTTAGTACTACTTTTTATGATTTGCACTCTATTGCTGTAGGAAGCTAGATACGTAGGTGGCTTGTTGGTCCAGTAGGTCCAGTGGTTAGCATCCCTGCTTCCAGTGCAGAAGGTCCCGGGTTCAAATCCCACTTCAGGCAAAAGTTTTTTGACTTCTAATATGGATTCAATTCCATCACTTCGTGGCTTGGGAATAAGTAAACGGTGGCATTGGAGCCATCCTAATAACGAAGCACTCAATAAATTCAAATTTGTTTTGAATCGGCCTCGTCGATTCTGGCGTCTGTCCGCAGGTGTTCGCACTGTTCAATCACTGATTCATGTGTTTCATATTTGAAATATAGGTCTTTGATTGGTTATCGCTCACTCGTCGACGGTGTTCAGAGCCTACAGGGTTGGTTTAGTCGCTTTAAATTAAAGTCCCCCACTGAAAATCAGTCTTGTCACTGAGTGGGTAGACTCTAAAAATACGAATTTATTTATTTTAATTTTAATTTTAAGTGATACCATCAACTTGACTAAAACACTATGAGAAGGTGCTTGTAGTTAGGTACATCTTTGTGGTTAACCAGATGTAGTGGCCCTATTTGTATTTCTGCACTCCTGATTACCTGATCAAATAGTATGTGGGGAAATTCTCCCTTGTAAACTAGGCGGTCGACATTCATTGTCATTGGCCACAATTCACACGTTTTAGTGCATCTGTTGATCACTCGTTACACATAGAAAATATTGGCGATAGTTCTTCCAAGCTGTGAGGTCTGCAGAAATATATATCTTTAGCATCAATTTGCATGAGTTTTATCAATCTTGTTACTGTCTATCTATACTCTATAAGCCTGTCAACAGTCATGTGGCTTAATGTCAGCTGCTGTTAGTTACCATCTTGTGCAGCGACTAGTACGCACACATGCATCGTTGATTTACTACTATGATGTGATGTCAACAAGTGCATCGAAACTCAGCACACTCAATATCTGTACTATTTTGTCAAATGGCATGCATGATTACTTAGGGGCAGTTTCATCAAACTTGAATACAGCGGTTTTCTGTTAATCGGAGATCATAAATGCCGCCCGGTAGAAGCCACCATGCATTTTGTATGTAATGTTTGTTGAAACAATGGTAACTAATCAGACATTAGTGCCCAGTAGAAGCCACCATGCATTTTGTATGTAATGTTTGTTGAACCAATGGTAACTAATCAGACATTAGTGCCCGGTAGAAGCCACCATGCATTTTGTATGTATGTTTGTTGAAACAATGGTAACTAATCAGACATTAGTGCCCGGTAGAAGCCACCATGCATTTTGTATGTAATGTTTGTTGAAACATTGGTAACTAATCGACATTAGTGCCCGGTAGAAGCCACCATGCATTTTGTATGTAATGTTTGTTGAAACAATGGTAACTAATCAGACGTTAGTGTCCGATAGAAGCCACCATGCATTTTGTATGTAATGTTTGTTGAAACAATGGTAACTAATCAGACATTAGTGCCCGGTAGAAGCCACCATGCATTTTGTATGTAATGTTTGTTGAAACAATGGTAACTAATCAGACATTAGTGCCCGGTAGAAGCCACCATGCATTTTGTATGTAATGTTTGTTGAAACAATGGTAACTAATCAGACATTAGTGCCCGGTAGAAGCCACCATGCATTTTGTATGTAATGTTTGTTGAAACAATGGTAACTAATCAGACATTAGTGCCCGGTAGAAGCCACCATGCATTTTGTATGTAATGTTTGTTGAAACAATGGTAACTAATCAGACATTAGTGCCTGGTAGAAGCCACCATGCATTTTGTATGTAATGTTTGTTGAAACAATGGTAACTAATCAGACATTAGTGCCCGGTAGAAGCCACCATGCATTTTGTATGTAATGTTTGTTGAAACAATGGTAACTAATCAGACATTAGTGCCTGGTAGAAGCCACCATGCATTTTGTATGTAATGTTTGTTGAAACAATGGTAACTAATCAGATATTAGTGCCCGGTAGAAGCCACCATGCATTTTGTATGTAATGTTTGTTGAAACAATGGTAACTTATCAGACATTAGTGCCCGGTAGAAGCCACCATGCATTTTGTATCTAATGTTTGTTGAATCAATGGTAACTAATCAGATATTAGTGCCCGGTAGAAGCCACCATGCATTTTGTATGTAATGTTTGTTGATACAATGGTATCTAATCAGACATTAGTAACCGAGTAAAAAGTTTGATGAATTTGATCCTTAGTATTTAAAAGTGAAAAGGTACTCAATTTTCCCAGGTGACCCTAGGCCTATATTATCATTTATACATTATTTGTTATTTAAAAAACAAAGTAATCAACTATGTTTAAGCGAGCTAAGTGGAGATGCTCTATACCAGACTTTTATGGCAGTTTTAATCTGTTTTTTTTTTTTTTTTTTTTAATATATCTGTCGATAGCGGTCAACGGAAAGTCCGATCAAATATTTTTCTGAAGTAAAATGGCGACAAAATGTGAGAAAGCCATATTTTTATAAAGATTTTTCCCGCCACGAATATTTTCGTTTTATAGCGATCTAATAAGTATTGGTCACGAATATGCGAACTTAAACGCGATCTGATGCATATTAGAGGCAGAAATTACATTTCTATTGCTGTCAATAAGTGTTGGTAGCGGTGGCGGACCGTGTAGAAAACACTATACGAAATGACAGCGGAAAATCTTAGCAACGCACATTGCACGACATTCAACAATGTTGGGAAGTATAATAGCTATGGAAATTAGAAACATTTTTGCAACGCACATTCTTGTATTGTTGTTAATTGTTGTTAACACATTTATCTTTATCTCTCACATTGAACAATGACGATAGGTTTGAAAACTTTTCACCAAAAAGTTCGTGGACATGGACAGGCGCTCGCTTATCAACGCGTCATACAGAGCGTTTTCCTAGTACTGTTTTCCTAAACTTGTAGAGTCTAGTTTATATGATGTCCTGCTTTGAAAAGTAGACAACGTAATCCTACCTCATTGTTTGCACGAGTACGATACTTATTGCTATTTTGTTTGGACTATAGGCCTACCTCACTTTTAAATTTTGAGAATGTCTAGTTCCGCAAAGTATATTGCTAGTTGTCTTGCTTCATTTTAAGATAAAGTAGGCTAAACAAATTTTGTTTACGCATTTTATAATTGATTTTAAGGCTGCACATCATGCATTTGGTCATAAGCAAAAGTGTACCTATTCTGCTTTTAGAAAAAATTAAATGATGGCATTTGAAATTTTACTTAAAGATTAATTGAAGAATAAACATCTAGTGTTCCTAGTACTGTTCATTTAAAAAAAAATAGTTTGAAATCATTCTAAAAAGTAAAAATAATTACATGTTTTATCTTTTAAAATTACATAAGGTCATTACCAGTGTTATTTTTTTATTAGTGTCTAGTAATTTTTGATACCTAGGTTCGGGTGCCCTTTTTTCTTTTTAGACATCCTTAAGAACTGAACAAAATGTTAAATTTGTGTTTCGAGTGGGCAATGTAAAAGCACTTAATGCTTAAAGAAGTCAATCGTGTGCAGCCTTAAGTATGAAATTGTGTTCAAAGTAGTGTGTTGTCTACTTAACTTTCAAGTCCATTGTTGACCATAAGTATTGCTGATGCGATTGATTCATTCTTGTTCTGTTTCCGGTGAAGGGGTCTCCTAACACTCCGCTAAAATTTTCTTTAGCTGGTGAAGTGGCAAAGGCGCGTCAGCATATTAAAGATTCCCTCAATTGTGTGAGTAGTACTGTACTTCACTAAAACATCTTGCACACAACGTATCTCTTCCGTCCAGATGCGGCAGCGCGTGTGTGTTTGTGGTCGGAAGAGATACGTTCGATAATTTGTACGTGGATTATCAATTAAACTATTGTACTGCATAGCTGAAAATTATCACACTATAGCACCACTGTTTATTTTCACTTAAAGTTGGTTGAATTTAAGTGTCTTCAAATATATACATTTAACAAGAAGAAGGTATGGCAATGTGAGTTTTGTTTGGCACCATTTCGTGGGATCGTTCTCATGCACTGTTTTAAGGTTATTTACTTAAGTGTTTGGCATGAATTAATGAGCGAGGCAGCGATCCAAGAGAATATTTTGGATATAATTAGTGCTTTGGAACAAAGTGGAGATAAATAATTATAACAATTAACAAGGTGCATGTTTTTGATAACCTTTTGATCTATACAATACTTGTGTTGGAGAGATGATTATTTTGGTAATAAATACATATTAATTTGATTCAAAAGGTCTAGTGCAAATGGTTCAACTAGTTTCAACTCCCGTTCTATATTTTGTTTTTCGAAACAAAATTTAAACTTATTTTAACATAACCATTCCCAACATATCTTGCAGGCCTTCCTGCATCAGAATCTTGTACACCAGTACGTACAGGAAAACCTTGACTGCCCCTCTGGACTAGGCCATAAGATTCTTAAGCTATCCCCAACCAACCAGACACACCAGAGGCCTCTGCCTCTCCTCAAATGGAACTTTAAGAAGGCTAAATGGGACATTTTCACAAACGACCTGGAAATGCTATCAGAGCAAACCAAAATGACTGGCAACACAAATAAGGATTTGAAACTGCTGGTCAATAATCTTCTAGAGGCAGCTAAGAAAAACATCCCAAGAGGCACGGTGAAAGACTTCAAAGTCTTCTGGAATGATGACCTGGAGGCATTGCGACAAACAAGAAACAGATGCCGAAAAGACGCCGAAACACAACAATCAGATGAAACAAAAGAAAAGCTTAACGAGGCACAAAAGCAGCTCACAACAGCAATTGAAGAGGCCAAGCATAAAGAATACACAGAATACCTACAGAGCATGGACTACAGAGAGAATGCGATCAAAGCTCACCATTTCTTCTCTCGACTCTGTGAAAAGTGGTCTCAGACGGAAGACCGGAATGCTCCACTTCTGCTGAACAACAAAGAAGCAACCTCGATTAAGCAAAAGGCTGAGTTTTTCTGCCGACATTTTCACTCTGTCAGCACCTGTGTTGGAAAAAGAAGTTCCTAGTAGAGAAGCCCAGATACGAAGAGTTAGATGATCACTACAACAGACTTTTCAGCGACGAAGAGCTACATCTAGCAATCTATATGCTGGACAAGAGAAAGGCTCCTGGAGAGGATGGAATACATGCTGAGTTTCTGCAGCACTCAGGCCCACTCTTCAGGAAACAGTTCCTTTCCCTCATAAACAAATCATGGATAGGCCAAGTGCCTCAGAACTGGAAGATGGGAGTCATCACACCCATCCTAAAAAAGGACAAGGACGCAAATCAAACGAGCAGTTATCGTCCAATCGCCCTCACGAGCACACTTGCCAAAACAGCAGAACGTATGGTAAACCAACGACTGGAAACTTACCTGGAAGAAAACAACATCATCAGTGCAGATCAGGCTGGCTACAGGAAGAATAGATCGACAGTGGATCAGGTGGCATACATCGCACAACATGCAAAGGAAGGCTTTACCAGACAAGAGACCACAGTGGCCGTGTCTATCGATTTGTCTGCAGCTTTCGACGTCACTGATCGAACCCACGCCATAAAAGAGATGCAGAAAAATAAAATACCAAACAACCTCATCAAGTGGCTGCACGACTTCATCAATTATAGAAGAATAAAAGTAGCCTACAAGGGTGTGAAAAGCGGCACAAGATACATTTCTGCCGGCGTGGCACAAGGCACTATCACAGCCCCTACCATATTCAAAATTGCAGTTAATGGAGGAATTAAGCTGGTCAAAATCCTGCCAGGAATCTACGTTAAGGTATACGCTGACGATTTCTTCATCTATGTCACAGGCAGGAACATCGGCGGCCTGCAGATAATGCTCTCCTCCGCATTAAGTATGTTGGCTGGATGGCTTGAGTCGGGTGGCTTCAAGGTGAACCCCAACAAGTCATGTTACATGGTCTTTACTTTTAAACACGAAGACCCCACTCTCGAGCTGTACATAAGTGGACAGCAGCTGAGAAAAGAGGAACACGTTACCTACCTCGGAGCCATCCTTGACAAGAAGCTCACCGGCAAGGCCCATTTCGAGAAAGCTGCTGAGAAGGCCAAAAAGAGGCTGCGCTTGATGCAACGTGCAGCCGGAGTGTCCTGGGGAGCCAGGATTGACACACTGGTTCTTACCTACAAGACCTATGTGCGCCCGATCCTTGAGTATGGAGCAGAAGTTTTTATCACCTCGGCGCAGAACAATCTCGATATACTTAGCAAAATCCAGAATCAGGCCCTTCGACTCGCCAGCGGTGCAGTAAAGACAACACCAGTGGCGGCAATGGAAGCATACTGCAAAGTAGAGCCCCTACTACAGAGATTACAGCAGAAAGCCATCATACTGCATGAGAAACTGGCCAGGATTGATCCAACATGGCTTGTCTTCCCAATGGCAAGTGGAGCAGGACACATAAATTTTGCCCAAAAAACAATACTCCTGAACATGGAGCACTGTCCGGACCTGCTACGCCATCCTCGACAAAAGCTTACCACCCTAGATGTCAACTGCCTGCCAAATTCTACCATCAAAATCGAATTCAATCTTCAAGTGGAAGGTGTGGGCAAAAGGGAAGAAAAAAGCCAGACCGAGCTGAAAGTGCTTACTGAGGCACACCTGAAGAAGCACTACCCTAAATCCGAATGGATACATGTCTTCACGGACGACTCCCAAGACAGCACGGGAAGGAATACTGGCTTTGGCTTCCACTGCATCTTCTTTGAAGAGGCCCACCCTATGGCACCAGGCTCGAGCATTTTTGATGCCGAAATAAGAGCCATTTCAAGAGCAGCAGAAAAAATTGCAGAAACGCCAACATTTCCACTCAGGAAAACAAAATTTGTTATCATCTCAGACAGCAAGACTGCCATCAAGAACATCTGTCACATAGAAAAATGTGAAGAAGCCTCCCTGTCACTTCAAAAAAGTCTAATCAGGAATGTGATGCATGGCAAAGTGCTAAACATCCAGTGGGTGCCAAGCCACTGTTACATCCTGGGCAACGAAAAAGCCGACGCACTAGCCATATTGGGCTCGAAGAAGTCGGCACCCGACACGGCGAGTATCTCCTTCAACTCTGCCAAAAACCTTGCTAAGGAGGGCCTCAAGACATCATATGAAATACTTCAAGAGTCCAAGACGAACCACAAACTGTGGCGAGACGAGGTGCTCAAAGGGCCGGACAAATCATGGACAAGAAAAGTGGCAACAGCGCAGTTTCGGCTGGCCACAGGACACGATGTCCTGCAGCACCACTTGAGTCGATTTCAAATAACAAAGGAACCAGCAACTTGCAAATTATGTACATTAGGTTTTCAGAACAGAGCACATCTCCTCAGTTGTGCCGCACTTAAATCTGACATTGACGCCCTGCCAAATAACCTGAGCGGGCCAGAGAAGGAAGCACATATTTATTTGATAGCTAGGAAGAAAAATGATTGGAAAATCAAACTTTCGGCATAGGATAAAAAAAAAAAAAAAAAAAAACATATCTACCATGTGCTATGTGTATGCTGTAATGCAGTTTGTTCTTCTTTTAATTGTGTAGTGGCCTACATATCTGTAACACAACTGAAATCAAATATTTATTGTATTTTATTTTTCTTACATTTTACACATTTTACAATTACATGTACACAGAACATTTAAGATTAGGTTTTGTGTTATGTGTAAGAAAAGCCCAACTAAAACACTGTCTTGTGTGGGCGCCAAGTAGGTAGTACAGTAGTTACTATATAAATTTAAATTCAAGGTAGTAAATAACAATAAATAATGAAATACAATACAATAAAATAAAATAAAATGTAGAAAGAAATACAGGTAACTTTTGTGAATAACAAGATTAGTTATAAATGGGAGGTGGCGTGAAATAATTCCCCGGACCTAAAAACACACAATTCTATAATTCAATGTCATGTACACTATGAGATCATGAGTTGTACCCTGGTTCACCATTTGTGATTATTGCTTAACTTTAAATACTAACTACTAACCGCAAGTGAGCTCTAATCTTAATAGAAATCAATCAATAACCATATAAATACAGTAATGGATTTAATGCTTAATGTAATCTAATACATTCACAGTGTGATGTCCTGAGGCTTCGGGTTTATGAATTTTCTTGCGGAACCAACACACATGACCCTAAAGTAGCATCAAATTGGAGGCTTTTGTTGCTCGTTTGTCATTAACATGGTTCTCATCATTGTAGATATCATGTGCACATCACGGAAAGTGCTTGCTTTTAAGGTGCAAGCATCATTTTATGCATTGTTTTAAGTATCATTTGATGTATTTTTTTATTGTTCTGGAATTTATTAAATAATGAAGAAATGAGTATTTTTCCCATCTCGACCCTATTTCACTACGTTGTGGCATCGCACAACAACTTAATTCTTTGCAGTGACTGGGCAAATATAATTTTCATCTCTTCCCGTGAAAACTCTGCTTAAGCAGAGTTATACCTTACGTCGTAATTAGGGATCTGCGGGGGGACATCTCCGATGCCCCACTCTCCGATGCCCCACCAACCTTTTTAGTCTCCGATACCCCACTCTCCGATACCCCACATACCTGCTCTAAAGCCCGTGTTACACCACGCATTTTAAGCGCACGTTCACTGCACGGTAAATTCAAATAGTTAAAACTACATGGTATATTGAAGTCTTCTCAAACTGATTATTGGCCTGTATAGACGTAAATTTAGTTAAATATTGTGTATAAGTACTAACTTTTCACCAAAGTCTCTCCGTATTCAAGCATATTATTCAATCTTTGTTGAGTCTTGTCTATGTTATAATAAATATTATTGGAATTAGTTTGTTTAGCTATTTGACACGAAAATATAATGTTTTGGCTCTTTATAAACAACTGTAGTAAAACCCAAGTTTGATTATTGATACTACTTGTTTAAATCCCTTTCATTCGTGGCCCAACGTCAATAAAACCCCCACATTTTTTTAAATAATGAAAGTGTTTTTGAAGATTTTTTTAACAGGTACTGTGAAACACAATCGAACATTGAGTCCCTATACATAAAATGTATTATGTGTCCTACATCCATTGTAAATAAATGGATTACTTACATTTTAAATAACATGTCTTTGGATGGAAATGACGAGAAAAATCAAATTCCATTGATTGTTATCGACATGAGTAAAGAAATAAACATCACTGACCCCCCCCCCCTCGACCCCCTTATTCCTCGACACACAACGTGCGTGCATCATTATTGTGAGTCAGCTGTTGGTATTTGTAGCACAGGTGAGGATAGTTTCCAAACTTGGTAAAAATATTTCATAAGAAATAACATGGGACGATCTATTATGTCCATTTACCGTGGAAGATTTTGGTCCCCAAAAATATTGGCTGTCATTGGCATACTCGGCTACCTTTTCAGTAAATCATCTACGTTTTGAGTGAAATATTATAATGCAAATTTTTGCAAAGTTCAGGATTGTATTTAATTATTTTTAATTTCTTTATTTAACGTCTATCTTATTCAGTTAAAAAACTGAGTTACAAACGATTACATAATAGTGCATTAAAAAAATACATATTAAATATATAATTGTTTATACTATCATTTAGGGTAGTATTATATTGGGGGGGAATATCCCCTTTAATAATACAGGCTAGTTTGAACACGAAACACGACTGGTCAATAGAGAATGCATTTTATAATATTTGAATTTACCGCGTGTGCTTACTTTACGTGGTGTAGCATGGGCTTCTTGAGCAGGTAAGTGCGCAGGTAGATGGGGCTTCAGGTAGTGGGGTATCGGAGACTAAAAAGGTTCAGGTAGTGGGGTATCGGAGACTAAAAAGATTGGTGGGGTATCGGAGAGTGGGGCATCGGAGAGCGCCCCATCTGCGGGTAGTACTTTTTGTTTTGGGTCGGGTCGGTTAATGACCTAAGCCTATTTCAAATAAAGTCTTTTCCAACATATTTTTTCCAATATTTAGTGTGTTCAGGTACGGGTAATGAAATAAGTAAAAAATAACCAAAAAAATGTTTAAAAATTTGAAAAAAAGAGGGGGGGGGGTGCAAATTTGACACTGAAAATTTTCTGGCATGTTTCAAAAGTGTTTTATTTCTGTATGCTCCCCCCTTCCCTTCCCCCCCCCCCACCCACCCCCATCATCACACAACACCTTGTGAGATGCAATGCAACAGGTTGACCAAAAACAACCGGGCAAGAAAAAAATTGGTCTTTTTAATTTTCTTCAATTGTCAACATGGCAGAAACTCACAAAATTATTAACGATCGTTTAAATCGGACCTATGTTACTATTAAAAAAAAATTTAAGTACCCGAAAATTCCCGAATTTGGTATTAAAAAACCCGAATTTCAGGTCAGTAAGACTACCCAAAATTTCGGGTACCCGCAGACCCCTAGTCGTAATATATGTAGTAAAGACTACTCAAGCTACTTTTTTTTATGTACTTTTTTATGTACTGTAGTTTGCTGATCGCTATAGATGTACTGGTACTGGCTATGTGCAACTATTTGTGCATGAAATATTGCATGTGCGTCATACAGTGACTATGATCTCAATATCCTGGTTCACATTTCAGATGGATGGAGTTGTAGCAGCCATATCCACCAACACAAATAAAGAACTATCGTCACGGATCGATATTCTTAATCAAACTACTGGAGATATTTGGAAAGGTATATATATAGCATATCTTAAATCACAACCAATCACAATTATCAAGCCCAGCGGTCAACTACTCACGAGTATTGAGTCGAATAGTTATAAAATAATCAGAAATCTAGCTGTAAAATCACAATTTATGTAATCATTACTGCAAAATAACTCCCATTACCATAAAACTCAGAGTTCTAATCCATCATGTCTTGTCTAAGTTATGAATGCCTGTTAATTATAAGGGGAACAAAAACAATGCAGCTAGAGTTCATTCCTCATTATTATCAGCTCCTCCCAGCCAAAAACATACAAAGCTTGTGTCTCAAGTTGTAAGACATAAATCACAACAAGATGCCAGATGGCATTGCCAAAATGCATTCTGGGTCGGTTCCTGCAACTACATCACAAATGAAGTCTTACGACACTATGTCGATAACGACGGTCGGCATCTTTTCGGCACGAGTCGAGTAACGATTACTAGGGATGTCAACGGGTACCCGGTTACCCGCCCAGTACACACGGGTACGGTTCCAACTTTTCAATACCCGTTACCCGGGGTTCTACCCGTTCCCTTCTTTTGTTCAAAACGAAATCAATTCAACATTACGATATTTCCCTACTGGCGGTTTGTGCGAGCGTACGAGCCGCGCTTTTCAATTTGCCGGCATTTAACTTGACACCTCCCCCCACCCCCCTTGTCATGATTAGTTATCGTCGCAAAAAATTAGACGTAAAGCCCAATTAGTATCATCTTCTGTGGGCCTATGGAACAATGCTGCGGAACGGTTGCGAGTCCGAGGGAGCGCACCCGCCCGTCGTAGCTTTACCGCAATCATGTTCTCGTGTTCGAGCTCGGACTATGACGTCATCGCTTTGACGCGGCCGACCACCGCCTACCGTAGTGGAGACGCAAGCTTTGAAGCTTTGTTGAATCAAGGAGTTGTATCTTAGGTACTATTATAAATCCATTGTTGAATACTTCCGCGATCGTTTGCATCGAAGACAATGCAACCTGATACCGTTTAACAATATAATGTCTCTTTCCACAACTTGGCGAATCATTTGACACCCATGACAATAAAACGCATCTTTAGTATTATTTACTACCCGGATAGTCCGGGTACGGCGCAAGGGTACCCAGGTACAACTATTTCCGGGTATTGACATCCCTAACGATTACTAGACTCCACTTTTCGAGTACACGCTCGTCCGTACCGACGGTGATTTCTTGTTGTTCTAGTTGTCAATGTCCTGTGTGGGAATGTTGCCACTCTGGAGGCACGTGTCAAACAGTTGGAAGGTGGTAAACCCGTATCCAAGCCAACGGCACTCGTAACTAACGATACTGAAAACGACGACGGTGTCGATCTCTTTGGGTCCGACTCCGAGGTAAGTGGATTGAAAATTAAATTTGAAAAAGTAGGGACATCAACTTTGTCGGGAAAATAGACCTGTTTATCTTAAATCTGATGAGGATCACTAGTTGACATGTTTGCTCGCACAATTTTTTTTGTCATTCAAACTTTATTTGGACGTTCCTCGTCGCTCCTTTTTTTTATGCTTTCTAAGACATCAATTTGTTAGTGAACCTGAAGAATCCCCATTGGCACAAATCACAATGCTACTTGAGTTCTTTACAACTTCTTAATCAGCAAGTTTTCATACTTGCAGGGCTACCATAAATAGTTTTTCTTTGGCACATTTTTAAAGCAATATCATCATCACCATGAGTGGTCTCTGCACGAGTAGGCCTATCCTCGAAATGTCTTGACTCTACTTGGGTATAAATATTATGTGGTAACTATAGTAAGGCATACATACAACATTTCTAATGCACTTCTTCTGTTAAAAATTTATTTTTGCTTTACCTAATAAAGTGGCAATACTATTTGGTATTTATCGATATTGGATATTTCTTGATTTGTTGGTAAATGTTCGTTTTCCTGTTTATGATGTTCATTTTTTCTTGGCCTATCGAAATGTCATTCCTACTCGTAGTCTAATGGAGTGTTATCTGTATTTCCATGTAATATGTTGTTGTAAAATGCTTGCATGTAAAGTGTGTTATTAAATATGTAATTTTTTTATTCATCAGTTAAGAGTATCAGGTTACCAACAAACAATTACTATAATGTAGAATGTGTGCATGGGCATGGCCATATTATGCCACTATCTTATTAAAAAAACATACAACATAAAAACTTGTATTACCATAAATTCAAACATTTTCTATAATCTACTCATACCCTTTACTGCTGCGTGTACAGTAATTAAATTAACCTAGTAGTTTAGTAATATTAATAATTTTGTTCTAGGAGGAAACGGAAGAGGCAAAGAAAGTGAAAGAACAGCGTCTAGCTGCATATGCAGCAAAGAAATCAAAAAGTATGTACCACATACAATAAGTATGTAGGGCCTGTTGGTAATCATTGGGTCAGGTTTGTTAGAAAATAATCTCATCCCTACAGTAGAGTTCTGCCGGAGTTTACACCAACCTTTCAGGTACTTTTTCTTGGTACACCCCTAGAGCTAAGTCCAGTCGAGCAATTATCTCGATTCAAACTACCCCAAAGGACCAGGAATTCAGATGACTGAATATGATAGGCCTAATGTGTTACTCATTTCTCTCCATAAGGCAGGTAATTTGTAATTACCGGTACCAGGCATTGTATACTTGTGTATTGCTATTTTTTTATTTTGATATATAATACTCAGTAATTAGAGTTAAATTTGCTTTAATTCAAATTTGCACATCTTTCTCATACAGATTACTTTTTTGATTTCGTGTCTACGACAACAAAAATTGACAATCTACGTAGAATGAAATGATTAAATACATTAGTAAGAACTTAATTAGTAAGATGGTCTGTGTTCGAGTCCTAGCTAAGTTTTGTTTTATTTCGATATTTATTTATTATAATTAGGGATGACGACGGTTTAGCATTTCACTAACCGGTTAATCGAATGTGATAACCGGTTTTTAATCGGTTAATAACGGCAACAAAACTCAGTTTTCGTCTGCAACGGAAGATAACTGACCTAGGCCTACATGACGGTCAGCTTATTTTTGTCGTCATAAACACGACTGTCACAATTGTGGATATTGATTTCAATTTATTTTAACGCAATATCCGATTGTAGAGGCTTATTCATTCAAGTCGTTTTTCATGAATCCGTTCTTGATTACTTGCTGCGTAGTGAACTGTCAACAGGCGGCCGCCTGCGGCTATCGCGATCTCGCTTCCACTCACGCGTCCTGCGACTAGCGCTTTCTCTCTCTCTCACGGCGGCCGATAGCAGCCGACACGGCGAACTACTTCGTCGCGTCTCGCTCAGACCATTGTTCTCTCGCTCTTTCTCGCTCGGCAGCATCTGTTCTGTTCTCACTTGCCGATTGCCGGCCTGAATCAAGAGATGGCTCGCGTTTTAGTACGCGTTTATGTAGTAGTATGGTAATTGCTGTGTTCAAGAACAACCGGATTTCGCAGCCCGGTACCAAATCCGGTACCACCACGAGTGGAAGAGGGACAAAACCCACAATCTTGGTGATTAATACTGTGATAAGTGAGCAATCCTCTTGCAACGTCGACCTGGTCAACATGGGCGCAGATCCCAAGACCACATAACCAGAAGAAGAAGAAGTAGTAGTATGCGTGATCTGCAAATATTTGGGGGGGGGGGGGGGGGGCGCTTGAGAGTGTACGGTATCCTTTGATACGGGTCAGTTAGGAGTTTGGACTAAAAGCGGCCATGCACGAATACTTAAACACGCAACAGGGCGGCATAGTTGAAAGTTCCCATTTCTCGCGTGTAATATAATACGAAATTAACAATTTTTTTTAATCGGTTATTTTAATTTAACCGGTTACTAACCGTTTAACGATTAATCGTCGTCATCACTAATTATAATATTGCATTTTCATAGCGAACAATGTATCCATGCACGAAACTAGTTCATATATTATAGTTGTTAATTTAGTTCAAAATCGCATTTGGTTCGTGACTAATTTGTACTACTGGAAAATGTAAATGTTATTTTATATCCTTGTTCAAATACTAATACATTGCTTATTGGTGATCACGAATTGCATTGAACAGTGCTTCCAAAAATACCACACGCATATTTGATATCCAAGGGGACAAGACAACCCAGGATTTACCCAATAAACGGAAGCGAATAATACACTACAAAAGGCTGTTTTCAGGGCCGCAATTGTTTATTTGGTCGACGTTGTTTATTCATTGGCAAGTTCTTTAAATATTCAATTGATTGTTATAAAATCACCTATAAGCATTATATTAACCTTCCAGTTTGATGTAGGCCTACTTTTCGTTTGTGTGTGAATGTGTGTGCATTTTGCAGTTAAAATATAATATGGTATGTACCGGTATAGGCCTATTTGACACAAAACTGTTTACACAAAACGAATATTTCTATCGTTAAATAGTAAATTGTCATAATTGAAATAGGCTAATGGAAATTAATTATGTACTTTAATAATCCAAACTAGGGGTGAGCGAATACCAATTTTCAAAGTCAAATACGAATATCGAATAATGAGACCAAAATATTTCGAATATCGAATTCGAATTCGAATATTTCGCACGTTATCGGCATTTTAATACATAAGAAATCAAGTTGTGTAAATGACATGAACGTAAATGTATGATGAATACAGAAATAATACCAAGTCAGTTATAATATGGATGGTTGAGGCCCTAACCTAATTAATTTGCCTACAGAAATAAGCATGGTTGTTTATTGAATTTCAAAGACAAGGTAGGGACCTACTAGGCCTAGGCCCAAGCCTAGGCCTATACAGTATACGGGTCATTCCATATGAAGTCAACCAAAAAAAGGAGAAAATATTCATGTACGCTTTGGATTTTTATGAAATTTTCAGCGTTGGTTAAAAACTTGAAAAAATCACATACATATTTTTTTTTTTGCCTCTACCTTTACTCGTTTTGGAGTTACGGGCTGCCCAAAAACTCAAATTTGAGTGCGTGTTAGTGCACCCCTATATTTGTAACTTTTGAACCGTTTGACCTAGAAGGCTGATTTTTTTTTGTAAATTAAGCTCTTATTTCATCCTTTCTAATTAGTCAAGAACATGTACACTAAATTATTTCTGTGTGTTCTTTATAAACTAATTTTGTACTTAAATAAGCCCCCCTCCCAAAAGGGTATTTTAAAAAAATTATAAATTTTTGTTTGGATTTGTACATATGTTCGTTACATGTACAGCAAATTTCGTTTTGTGGAAACCTTGGGTTTAGGAGTCATAAATGTTTAATGCCCCTAATGTGTAGGTATAATTGTCTGGAATACATTATTGTATGTGAAATGCGTATCACATTTTTTTAAAATTGGTGTGTAAAAGTAGGCTTAAGTGCCAAAAGCTTGTGTGTCTTGTACACACTTGGAAGGGCTGTGTTTTCTACAATCTATAGTAGAGAGGGCTGTTGCATTCTACTTCCTGTGAATCGTTCTAGGCCTACTTCCTTGGTGGAAGCATATGGTTTTCTCAGCCTGTTTAAACATTGTGTATGCACACATTTAACAGTGTTTATAGTGTTACGTTTATCTACTAAGGCCATAAGGGATTATATAATACTGTACATTACATCCAGTGGTATTTCTAGTTATTAGCCCTGTAAGTGTAAGTGTTCAGGCATGTAGGACTACAATAGGTAATTGAACTAGCACAGCTCTTAGGCAAGACTAACCTAGCCCCAAAAAAATGGAAAACCCACTCAAAGTTTTATGTATGTTTGCTGCAATCCATTTAACAAACAAAAACATGGAAATCAGAGGATGAATCTTTTTGGAATAACTGGTGCAAAGCATCAGAAAATTCCTCATGCCCCTATTCGAGGAAAAGTTTGCAATTCTTACTTCTCACTTTTATTGATCCACGAATCGCAACAGGGCGAGCTTACACACTTGGTACCAAGGAAAGTGAATGAGCCTCATACAAACTTGAATCATGGAAAGAAATGGCTTCATAATACATTGAGCGAGCATTTCCTACCATACCATTATTTCAGACATATTCTACAGTAAAACTTCTTTATAACAAACTCTTGGGGGCTCGATTATTATTTTGTTATATTGAACATCTCTTTATAAAGATGGTACCTTTACATGCATAGGAACCTTTTGGGACCTCAAAAACAGTTTGTTATATATGTAGATCATTTTGTTATAAAGACGTTCGTTATAAAGAAGTTTCACTGTTGAAATAAATGTCCCACACCCATATCAACACTCTGGTTTAACCTCTCCATGACTAAAAAAAATACCCCATGCCGTGGTTGACACCGTGGAGTGGTTTTGGGGCTTTAAACAAACGTCAACCAGTTTTATTTAGGGGTCTGCAGGTAGTACTTTTTAGATTCGGGTCGGGTTCGGGTCCGGGTAACACAAAAAGTTCGGGTATCGGGTCCGGGTTCGGGTAATGAAATTAGTAAGGCTGGGCGTCGACATCGATTAATCGATTAATAATCGATGTCGGTGACGATTTTCGACATCGATTTTTTTTGGTTTTAATCGATTTTTTCGTCAATTAATTAAATAACTAATCAATTATCAATTCACGCGAGAAATGGGAACTTTAAACTATGCCGCCCGCCGGGGCGGCATAGTTATTCGTCCACGGCCGCTTTTAGTCCAAACTGACCCGTATCAAAGGATACCGTACACTCTCAAGCCCCCCCCCCCCCAAATATTTGCAGATCGCGCGTACTAAATCCCTTGGTTCAGGCTGGCACTCGGCAAGTGAGAACAGATGCGGCCGAACGAGAAAGAGCGAGAGAACAATGGTCTGAGCGAGACGCGACGAAGTAGTTCGCCGTGTCGGCTGCTATCGGCCGCCATGAGAGAGAGAGAAAGCGCTAGTCGCGGACGCGTGAGTGGAAGCGAGATCGCGTATCGCGATAGACGCAGGCGAGGCGAGTGCAATGGAAGCGGCCGCCTGTTGACAGTTCACTACGCAGCAAGTAATCAAGAACGGATTAATGAAAAACGACTTGAATAAGCCTCTACAATCGGACATTGCGTTAAAATAAATTGAAATCAATATCCACAATTGTGTTTATGACGACAAAAATAAGCTAACCGGCCCGCATGGGCCATGGCCGTCACGTAGGCCTGGAAGGCCTAGCCTAGGCCTAGGTCAGTTATCTCCCGTTGCAGACGAAAACTGAGTTTTGTTGCCGGTATTAACTGATTAAAAACCGGTTAGTGAAATGCTTAACCGTCGTCATCCCTACATTTAACATTTAATATAAGCTTAAGCCTAGGCTGCTAGGGCCTAGGCCTACTACCCGAAAAAGCCCGATATTTGTTATTTAAATCCCCGAATTTCGGGTATGTATAAATACCCGAAATTACCCGAAATTTCGGGTACCCGCAGACCCCTAGATATACTATCGTATGTAATACAATTGTTTATTTGCACATTACCACACCTTTTAAATTGTATCTTCTAAACCTGAAGTTTCCACAAAACTAAATTTGCTGTGCATGTAATACATACATGCACAAATAAAATATATTTTTTTCAAATTTTTAAAAATACCCTTTTAGGCAGTAGACTTCTGTAAATCCAAAAATCGGTTTTAATGTGAAGTTATAAATAATAAAGTGCGTACCTATGTTTTTATGTATGTACAAAGGATATAATAATAGCACCATTTACCAAAAAAAATCAGCCTTCTAGGTCAAACGGTTCCAAAGTTACAAATTTACGGGCACGCTCATGTAAACCCAAATTCGGGTTTTTTCAAGGTCCGTAAATCAAAAACGGTGAACGTTAGAGCAAAAAAAAAAAATACGTGTGCGTTTTTTTTGTATTCTTAACAACTGTATCAAATTTCATCAAAATCTAAAGGGGACATGAAAATGTGCTGGTTGATTTCATATGGAATGACCCATACACGTCTACTGTTTTTTTAACTTGGAGTATAGGGTTAAGGCGCGTCCACACTGCTGCAACAAGCTGCGCGGAATGTTTGCAAACGTTCGTAAACCCATAAAATTTGTCAGTCTGGACGGCAAACCGCGCACGCGCGCGCTGCGCTGCGCGTTCGCAAACGTTTTCCACTCCGAGTCGGTACATCAAAGGTGTTTGCGTGTTCGTGCGCGCTTGGTGTGGACGCTTTCTGCGCACTTCCCTGTTCGTAGGCTACCGCGCGCGCGTAAATCGACCAATATCGTCTCTTCTCAAGTCAGTCAACAAATTAGAACCTCTGTAGATGTCTCTGCTTTTAAATATAGACGACATCCAGAATCGACGTTGACGCTTTTTATTCTTTTTTTTTTAACGCGTCGCAAAGTATAATGAACGCAGCACTCGCAACCGCGGTTGTCTCCTCCATGGTGCGCGTTGAAGCTGGAACATCGACAAACACTGACGAACCTCGCAAATGTTGCACCGGTTTGGACGTAAGTTGCGCGCGCGCACTTATTGGTTCACAAACGTTTGCGAACGTTTTGCGCAGCTTGTTGCAGCAGTGTGTACGCGCCTTTAGGAGGTAGGACATAATGTCTGGGCCTAGACCTAGGGCCTAGTCTATCCCATCACAGTTTATTGGATAGGCCTACAAAAAAATATACACCCCAATTACGATCCAGTTTACCTTTCCTAGGCCTAGGCCTAGCCTATCCCATCACAGTTTATTGGATACAAAAAAAAATACACCCCAATATAGACCCAGTTTACCTTTCCTAGGCCTAGGCCTAGGCCTAGTCATGTTGTTATGTTACATTCAAATACTGAACCGCCAATTGCGTGAACACTGTTTCAACTAAAGTAAACAGATACCTATACTCATGTAGTTATATTATATTCTTATACTCAACCACCAATTGCGTGAACGCAGTATCAACTAAAGTGAATAGATACCTATACTCATGTTGTTATATTACATTCTTATACTCAACCACCAATTGTGTGAACGCTGTTTCAACTAAAGTAAACAGATACCTATACTCATGCTGTCATATTACATTCTGATACTCAACTACCAATTGTGAGAACGCTGTTTCAACTAAAGTAAACAGACACCTATACTCATGCTGTCATATTACATTCTGATACTCAACCACCAATTGCGTGAACGCTCTTTCAACTTAAGTAAACAGATACCTACACTCATGCTGTCATATTACCTTATACTCAACCACCAATTGCATGAACGCTGTTTCAACTAAAGTAAACAGATACCTATACTCATGCTGTCATATTACCTTATACTCAACCACCAATTGCATGAACGCTGTTTCAACTAAAGTAAACAGATACCTATACTCATGTTGTTATATTACATTCTAATACTCAACCACCAGTCGCGTGAACGCTGTTTCAACTAAAGTAAACATATACCTATACTCATGCTGTCACATACCATTCTTATACTCAACCACCAGTCGCGTGAACGCTGTTTCAACTAAAGTAAATAGATACCTATACTCATGCTGTAATATACCATTCTTATACTCGACCACCAATTGCATGAATGCTGTTTCAACTAAAGTAAACAGATACCTATACTAATGCTGTCAAATACCATTCTTATACTCAACCACCAGTCGTGTGAACCCTGTTTCAACTAAAGTAAACAGATACCTATAGAGGACTCAAAACTAACATAGATAGCGCTGCTAACC
Source organism: Isoperla grammatica (assembly GCA_945910005.1). Lineage (NCBI taxonomy): Eukaryota > Metazoa > Arthropoda > Insecta > Plecoptera > Perlodidae > Isoperla > Isoperla grammatica. Next base: position 661,181 of record OX246746.1, on the reverse strand, counting down.
TAACCTCCTTTCAGCGCCATTGATGAATAATAACAATAAGACAACAATAAAAACTGGCAGCCAAACCACTCTTTATAGAAGTTCATTTTCTTGCCACCAGAATGCATCAAGTGTATTTTGAGTGCTCTATACTCATGCTGTCATATTACATTCTTTACTCAACCACCAATTGTGTGAACGCAGTTTCAACAAAAGTAAACAGATACCCATACACATGTTGTTATATTACATTCCTATACTCAACCACCAATTGCGTGAACGCTGTCTCAACTAAAGTAAACAGATACCTATACTCATGCTGTCATATTACATTCTTATACTCGACCACTAATCGTGTGCACGCTGTTTCAACTAAAGTAAACAGATACCTATACTCATGTTGTTATATTACATTCTTATACTCAACCACCAATTAGGTGAACGCTGTTTTAACTAATGCAAACAGATACTTATACTCATGTTGTTATAGGCCTATTACATTCTTATACTCAACCACCATTTGCGTTAACGCTGTTGCAACTAAAGTAAAAAGGTACCTATAGCCACTCATGTAGTCACATACCATTTTTATACTCAACCACCAGTCGCGTGAACGCTGTTTCAACTAAAGTAAACAGATACCTATACTCATGCTGTCATATTACATTCTGATACTCAACTACCAATTGTGAGAACGCTGTTTCAACTAAAGTAAACAGACACCTATACACATGATGTCATATTACATTCTGATACTCAACCACCAATTGCGTGAACGCTCTTTCAACTTAAGTAAACAGATACCAATACTCATGCTGTCATAAAACATTCTTATACTCAACCACCAATTGCGTGAACGCTGTTAACTAAAGTAAACAGATACCTATACTCATGCTGTCATATTACCTTATACTCAACCACCAATTGCATGAACGCTGTTTCAACTAAAGTAAACAGATACCTATACTCATGTTGTTATATTACATTCTTATACTCAACCACCAGTCGCGTGAACGCTGTTTCAACTAAAGTAAACATATACCTATACTCATGCTGTCACATACCATTCTTATACTCAACCACCAGTCGCGTGAACGCTGTTTCAACTAAAGTAAATAGATACCTATACTCATGCAGTCATATACCATTCTAATACTCAACCACCAGTCGCGTGAACGCTGTTTCAACTGAAGTAAACAGATACCTATACTCATGCTGTAATATACCATTCTTATACTCAACCACCAATTGCATGAATGCTGTTTCAACTAAAGTAAACAGATACCTATACTAATGCTGTCAAATACCATTCTTATACTCAACCACCAGTCGTGTGAACCCGGTTTCAACTAAAGTAAACAGATACCTATAGAGGACTCAAAACTAACATAGATAGCGCTGCTAACCTAACCTCCTTTCAGCGCCATTGATGAATAATAACAATAAGACAACAATGAAAACTGACAGCCAAACCACTCTTTATAGAAGTTCATTTTCTTGCCACCAGAATGCATCAAGTGTATTTTGAGTGCTCTATACTCATGCTGTCATATTACATTCTTTACTCAACCACCAATTGTGTGAACGCAGTTTCAACAAAAGTAAACAGATACCCATACACATGTGGTTATATTACATTCCTATACTCAACCACCAATTGCGTGAACGCTGTCTCAACTAAAGTAAACAGATACCTATACTCATGCTGTCATATTACATTCTTATACTCGACCACTAATCGTGTGCACGCTGTTTCAACTAAAGTAAACAGATACCTATACTCATGTTGTTATATTACATTCTTATACTCAACCACCAATTAGGTGAACGCTGTTTTAACTAATGCAAACAGCTACTTATACTCATGTTGTTATAGGCCTATTACATTCTTATACTCAACCACCATTTGCGTGAACGCTGTTGCAACTAAAGTAAAAAGATACCTATAGCCACTCATGTAGTCACATACCATTTTTATACTCAACCACCAGTCGCGTGAACGCTGTTTCAACTAAAGTAAACAGATACCTATACTCATGCTGTCATATTACATTCTGATACTCAACTACCAATTGTGAGAACGCTGTTTCAACTAAAGTAAACAGACACCTATACGCATGATGTCATATTACATTCTGATACTCAACCACCAATTGCGTGAACGCTCTTTCAACTTAAGTAAACAGATACCAATACTCATGCTGTCATAAAACATTCTTATACTCAACCACCAATTGCGTGAACGCTGTTATAACTAAAGTAAACAGATACCTATACTCATGCTGTCATATAACCTTATACTCAACCACCAATCGCGTGAACCCTGTTGCAACTAAAGTAAAAAGATACCCTAGCTACTCATGTAGTCATATACCATACTTATACTCAACCACCAGTCGCGTGAACGCTGTTTCAACTAAAGTAAACAGATACCTATACTCATGTTGTCATATTACATTCTTATACTCAACCGCCAATTGCGTGAACGCTGTTTCAACTTAAGTAAACAGATACCTTTACTCATGTTGTCATATTACATTCTTATACTCAACCGCCAATTGCGTGAACGCTGTCTCAACTTAAGTAAACGGATACCTTTACTCATGCTGTCATAATACATTTTTATACCCAACCACTAATCGTGTGCACGCTGTTTCAACTAAAGTAAACAGATACCTATACTCATGTTGTTATATTACATTCTCATACTCAACCACCAATTAAGTGAGCACTGTGTCAACTAATGCAAACAGATACTTATACTCATGTTGTTATAGGCCTATTACATTCTTATACTCAACCACCAATTGCGTGAATGCTGTTGCAACTAAAGTAAAAAGATACCTATAGCCACTCATGTAGTCATATACCATTTTTATACTCAACCACCAGTCGCGTGAACGCAGTTTCAACTAAAGAAACCAGATACCTATACTCATGCTGTCATTTACATTCTGTTACTCAACTACCAATTGTGAAAATGCTGTTTTAACTAAAGTAAACAGACACCTATACGCATGCTGTCATATTACATTCTGATACTCAACCACCAATTGCGTGAACGCTCTTTCAACCAAAGTAAACAGATACCTATACTCATGCTGTCATATTACATTCTTATACTCAACCACCAATTGCGTGAACGCTGTTATAACTAAACTAAACAGATACCTATACTCATGCTGTCATATAACTTTATACTCAACCACCAATCGCGTGAACGCTGTTGCAACTAAAGTAAACAGATACCTATACTCATACTGTCATATGACATTCTTATACTCAACCACCAATTGCGTGAACGCTGTTGCGCCGTTGCTCATGCTGTCATATTACATTCTTATACTCCACCACCAATTGCGTGAACAGTGTTTCAACTAAAGTAAAAAGAATCCTATACTCATGCTGCCATATTACATTCTTATTCTCAACCACCGATTGTGTGAACGCTCTTTCAACTAAAGGAAACAGATACCTATACTCATGTTGTTATGTGACAATCTTATACTCAACCACCAATTAAGTGAACACTGTTTCAACTAATGCAAAACGATTCTTATACTCATGTTGTTATATTACATTTTAAAGGTGAATTCACGACCTTGCGGGGCCGTGCATGCAGCGCCGTCCGTGCTGCTGCAGTAGTGCGTGGGAAGTTCTATGTGTTCACGACCCGGCCGGCACAGATGCGGTTTCACTGCCATCTTAAGACCCTTCAGGATGCAGTACGGCTGAGAACGTAGTACATGCATCTGCCGTTAGAGCGCTCTGATTTTCAACTCTGTAGGTGCTCTGTACGGGGCGGGGGGAGGGAGTGAGCTTGCAAGCAGAATAGGGGAAGCGAGTCGGTGTTGTGGAGGGGGCACAACCGACTCGACCTCGAGCAGAGAATGGTCTCGAGGGTTGTATTGCGGTACCCACACATGCTGGGACTGCGGATAGTGTTTAGGTCAACTCGGGATGCAACGTAGTCAATTTCTCTAACGTTTGGAAATTGGGAACCTTATGACAGAGATATATTGCCATTTTATCGTAATCGACAATTAATTTGTTTTAAGTTTGTTATAGCATGGCACACATGCATGGAAAGCATTGCAGTGCTAAAAGAGTGAAACATGTACCACCATGTAGACTTGACATCGTACTCCACAAGACGTCAGTAGGGGGGGGGGGGGTAAAAATATATTTTTAAATTTTTTCCCGAGACTCAAAAAGTGTGGGCACCGCTGCTTTAGAGGGTGTGTCACTGTCAGGTGTGATTTCATATAATGTGGGCAACTCATGACCCTGCGCGCGGTAGGCCTCCTGATGGCTCTTAAAGTATAGCGTTGTGTCAAATGACGACGTGCAACACAAACCCTCACAAACATGGACGCTCATTCTAGGAATGAGATTATAATAATTGCCGTCTACATTTCTCGTTTGAAATATGGGCCTTACTTGCCACCTTCTGAAATTATCTAAAAGTAGCCTTCTGCGTTGATTTCTAATCCATAAAAGACGAAGAAGTAGACGTCTTCTAGCGTTTTCACGAAATATGAGTCTCCGTTTAATCTCTCTTCTTACTACAGGCATACTTATAAACAATTAGCTTAGAACTTAACCTATAAAATACGATATAAACAAAAAGGTTGAGGTTTAATGTGTTTAGTGTCCGAGCATGGTCCAGAGTAGGCGTACCATGCAGACGAAAAATGTCACAGCCAGTGTGAGCCATCAGAATATATACAATCTAGGGAGGTATGACTTGCGTGCAGTGCTGCAAAAGTTGAATGTCGACCAACTTCGGCAGCGCTGCACTGCACTGCATGCAAGTCGTTTCTGATTGGTCTACCAGCCGCTGCACCGCGCTGCATGCACGGCCACGCAAGGTCGTGAATTCACCTTTATACTCAACCACCAATTGCGTGTGTGCTGTTGCAACTAAAGTAAAAAGATACCTATACTCATGCTGTCATATTACATTCTTTTACTCAACCAATAATTGCGTGAACGGTGTTTCAACTAAAGTAAAAAGATACCTATACTCATGCTGTCATATTACATTCTTATACTCAACCACCAATTGTATAAACGCTCTTTCTACTAAAGTAAACAGATACCTATACTCAATACTCATGTTGTTATATTACATTCTTATACTCAACCGCCAATTGCGTGAACGCTGTTTCAACTAAAGGTAACAGATACCTATACGCATGCTGTCATATTGCATTCTTATACTCAACCACCAGTTGCGTGAACGCTCTTTCAACTAAAGTAAACAGATACCTATACTCATGTGGTCATATACCATTCTTATACTCAACCACCAGTCCCGTGAACGCTGTTTCAACTAAAGTAAACAGATACTTATACTCATGCTGTCATATTTCATTCGTATACTCAACCACCATTTGAGTGAATGCTGTTTCAACTAAAGTAAACAGATACCTATACTCATGTTGTTATATTACATTCTTATACTCAACTGCCAATTGCGTTAACTAACTTGTTTCAACTAAAGTAAACAGATACCTGTACGCATGTTGTTATATTACATTCTTATACTCAACCGCCAATTGCGTGAACGCTGTCTCAACTTAAGTAAACAGATACCTATACTCATGTGGTCATATACCATTCATATACCCAACCACCAGTCGCGTGAACGCTGTTTAGTTTAAGTAAACAGATACCTATACTCATGCTGACATATTACATTCTTATACTCAACCACCAATTGCGTGAATGCTCTTTCAACTAAAGTTAACAGATACCTATACTCATGTGGTCATATACCATTCATAACCCAAACCACCAGTCGCGTGAACGCTGTTTTAACTTAAGTAAACAGATACCTATACTCATACTGTCATATTACATTCATATACTTAACCACCAATTGCGTGAACGCTGTTTCAACTAAAGTAAAAAGATACCTATACTCATGCTGTCATATTACATTCTTATACTCAACCACCAATTGAGTGTATGCTGTTTCAACTAAAGGAAACAGATACCTATACTCATACTGTCATATTACATTCATATACTTAACCAGCAATTGCATGAACGCTGTTTCAACTAAAGTAAAAAGATACCTATACTCATGCTGTCATATTACATTCTTATACTCAACCACCAATCGAGTGTATGCTGTTTCAACTAAAGTAAACAGATACCTATACTCATGCTGTCATATTACATTTTTATACTCAACCACCAATTGCGTGAACGCTGTTGCAACTAAAGTGAGAAGATACCTATACTTATGCTGTCATATTACATTCTTATACTCAACCGCCAATTGCGTGAGCGCTTTTCCAACTAAAGTAAAAAGATACCTATACTCATACTGTGATATTACATTCATATACTTAACCAGCAATTGCGTGAACGCTGTTGCAACGAAAGTGAGAAGATACCTATACTTATGCTGTCATATTACATTCTTATACTCAACCGCCAATTGCGTGAACGCTTTTCCAACTAAAGTAAAAAGATACCTATACTCATGCTGTCATATTTCATTCTAATACTCATGCACCAGTTGCTTGTATGCTGTTTTAACTAAATTAAACAGATACCTATACTCATGTTCAATGTTGGGTAGGAATGGATTTATTTTTGTTCCGATCCTAGGAACTAGTTCCTTTTTAAGGAACTAAGGAACGCTATAGTTCCTTTTTTCAACCATTAACTGTGCAACCCCATTAAGAATTAATAATATAAACTAACCTTAAATACTTTTCGTCAATGTTCTTGGTGTATAATGCATAAACCCGGATAATAACCATTGAGGCGATGGTTAGTATCCTGCTTGGCAATATCCAATGAAAAATGGTTGTTTGCGGAAAGGAACTATTCAGGAACTTAGTTCTATTTTGAAAGGAACTAAGGAACGCCCTAGTTCCTTTTTTTTTTTAGAGGAACTTGGAACTGGAAAGAGTTCCTTTTTCCTTGCTTGGAACTGGAACTAGGTCCAATTTTTAAGGAACTTACCCAACACTGGCCTACCCTATCCCATCACAGTTTATTGGATACAAAAAAATATACACCCCAATTTAGATCCAGTTAACCTTTCCTAGGCCTAGGCCTATGCCTAGTCCTAAGCCTAGGCCTAGTTTTAAACCAGCAAGGAAGAACTCCCATACCACACTTTTCTTTTTTGTATTACTCTGAGGCTCACCTGGGCCTAGGCCTAGGCCTCTGTCATCTTCAGCTTCACTCATGGTGCACAATAAATGAAATAAAAATAACCCTGGAACCGGAAATGCTTCTGCAAATGTATTTCTACAGAAATACAGGAGGCCATATTGAAAAATGCAAGTCAGTAGTCAGCGAAATGGTGGGAGGTCGCATTTCCGGTTTATCGAAAAGGCGGGATATTCGATTGTTCGAATACTTCGAATTTTCGAATAGTTAGTATTCGAGTTTCGAATCGAATTATTTCCTGAACTATTCGTCGAACTATTCGAAAAATTCGAATATTCGACCATCCCTAATCCAAACACAACTAGCTCTCATACTTTGATTATTATTATTACAAAACTTAATGTTCCTCGTAAATGGCGTTGTTTTTGTCCTACAGGCAAAAATAAAAAAAAAAAAATTTTCATCAAAATTAAAACTTGTCAACAATTTCACAAAATTTGCATTTTTTGCTAGTGATCATAAATGTACTTGACAAAAAGAATACAATTATTTAATAGGTATAGCCTAGCCATATGGTGTTGTCATTCATTGTGCGTGAATGCCTCACATTCTTCAAGGCGATGAGGTCTTATCGTTCTCGGAAAACAAGAAATACCGCCCTAGCTTATCTTTCAACATATCTATGGGTGTCCAAAACGGGGGGGAAATGATGGGCCCATGGTGTAAACTCCTGCGGAACTGCACTGTATGCCATTTTTATTCAATGTATAATTACAAAATAAAAATTGTAATTTTCATTCTATTCAACTGATTTACAGAATGATCACTTGTTTTTGTTTTCTCTAAATGTCTTGTATTGTCAAGTGGCCTTCCTCTACTTCTTTTCTTTTAGGTATTTGAAGAATGTGTTACAATTTATTTTCTTTAATTTGGAACTATTCATTATATACTTATAAAAGAAATGTGTTTTCCACGCTAAACCATAATAATAAAAAAATACTTACTTGGATTGTTTGCCATTGAATGGTTTGTAAAATTAATAGAATCACACCTCCAGTTATATTATGTTTCATGAACATTTCATTATTTCCAGAACCTGTTCTGATTGCCAAGTCCAATATTATTCTGGATGTAAAGCCTTGGGACGACGAGACAGATATGAAACAAATGGAAGAGGCAGTCAGAAAAGTCAAGTGTGACGGCCTTTTGTGGGGTGCTTGTAGGTTTATATATATTCACTAATGATAGTATTCATTAAGGTAGCAAACAATTATAAGAAATTATCTAAACTTAAAATATATCCAGTCGGATTACTTGAAAAAAAATTGACTGAGACATAGCAAACATCTTTGATGTGAACACAATCATTACAGTAATATTGTGTCTAGAACTATAAACCTTTTTCTACCAATGTTATTAAACGCTAAATACAGTGGAGCCTCGATTATACATTGCCCAAGGGCCAAACCGAAAAAATGTATTATATATAGGCCTATTATATAGTCCCAATAGTATACATACGTACAAAAAATATATGACTACAATTAGGCCTACATTTGTAATTAGTGGAGGTGGCGGCTTCCCATTCTGCAGTACAAAAATTCCCATCATGTTGCGTTCAAGCCCACGTACGAGCAGGGGGGGTCAAATGATGCCTAGGCCTAGATATTTATTTTACATGTTACAGTATTCGTGAAAATCATCGTTTTTATTTCAAATTGTCCCGCCGAAAGTGATCTATATATGGCCTAAATCATTGTATTGTAAGTGGGGCTTCTTGCCAATGGGAGAAGACGTCTACTGCGAGTGTGGAGCCACACAAGACCCCTCGCACCTTTCGGTGTGTCCGGTGATGGGGGGTTGCTGCAGCCAAGACGACTTGATCCAGGCAAATGAGAAAGCAACACATGCCGCTGTTTTTTGGGGTGGATGCATCTGAGCCGGACACAGACATTCATTCATTGTATTCCCAATATTGTTGCTCGCCGTACCGTTTTTCAGCATCGATTGCTTTATTTTTCCAGTCCCAGATCAATATTTACCTTCATTAATCGTTTTTGGGTTATAAATATCAACGCAGAAACAAGTCTCGACCGCTTTCCAAGTGTTTTTTTGGACGCAACTGTACGTGAGCCGGCTAGCCAGCCGCGCGTCACCGGGAGACAGCTGTCACGGGCTGACGGCTCAGTGCCCGCGAGGGATGTATGCCACATACGTGAGCCGGCTAGCCAGCCGCGCGTCACCGGGAGACAGCTGTCACGGGCTGGCGGCTCAGTGCCCGCGAGGGATGTATGCCACATACGTGAGCCGGCTAGCCAGCCGCGCGTCACCGGGAGACAGCTGTCACGGGCTGGCGGCTCAGTGCCCGCGAGGGATGTATGCCACATACGTGAGCCGGCTAGCCAGCCGCGCGTCACCGGGAGACAGCTGTCACGGGCTGGCGGCTCAGTGCCCGCGAGGGATGTATGCCACATACGTGAGCCGGCTAGCCAGCCGCGCGTCACCGGGAGACAGCTGTCACGGGCTGACGGCTCAGTGCCCGCGAGTGATGTATGCCACATACGTGAGCCGGCTAGCCAGCCGCGCGTCACCGGGAGACAGCTGTCACGGGCTGGCGGCTCAGTGCCCGCGAGGGATGTATGCCACATACGTGAGCCGGCTAGCCAGCCGCGCGTCACCGGGAGACAGCTGTCACGGGCTGGCGGCTCAGTGCCCGCGAGGGATGTATGCCACATACGTGAGCCGGCTAGCCAGCCGCGCGTCACCGAAGACAGCTGTCACGGGCTGGCGGCTCAGTGCCCGCGAGGGATGTATGCCACATACGTGAGCCGGCTAGCCAGCCGCGCGTCACCGGGAGACAGCTGTCACGGGCTGGCGGCTCAGTGCCCGCGAGGGATGTATGCCACATACGTGAGCCGGCTAGCCAGCCGCGCGTCACCGGGAGACAGCTGTCACGGGCTGGCGGCTCAGTGCCCGCGAGGGATGTATGCCACATACGTGAGCCGGCTAGCCAGCCGCGCGTCACCGGGAGACAGCTGTCACGGGCTGGCGGCTCAGTGCCCGCGAGGGATGTATGCCACATACGTGAGCCGGCTAGCCAGCCGCGCGTCACCGGGAGACAGCTGTCACGGGCTGGCGGCTCAGTGCCCGCGAGGGATGTATGCCACATACGTGAGCCGGCTAGCCAGCCGCGCGTCACCGGGAGACAGCTGTCACGGGCTGGCGGCTCAGTGCCCGCGAGGGATGTATGCCACATACGTGAGCCGGCTAGCCAGCCGCGCGTCACCGAAGACAGCTGTCACGGGCTGGCGGCTCAGTGCCCGCGAGGGATGTATGCCACATACGTGAGCCGGCTAGCCAGCCGCGCGTCACCGGGAGACAGCTGTCACGGGCTGGCGGCTCAGTGCCCGCGAGGGATGTATGCCACATACGTGAGCCGGCTAGCCAGCCGCGCGTCACCGGGAGACAGCTGTCACGGGCTGGCGGCTCAGTGCCCGCGAGGGATGTATGCCACATACGTGAGCCGGCTAGCCAGCGGCGCGTCACCGGGAGACAGCTGTCACGGGCTGGCGGCTCAGTGCCCGCGAGGGATGTATGCCACATACGTGAGCCGGCTAGCCAGCCGCGCGTCACCGGAGACAGCTGTCACGGGCTGGCGGCTCAGTGCCCGCGAGGGATGTATGCCACATACGTGAGCCGGCTAGCCAGCCGCGCGTCACCGGGAGACAGCTGTCACGGGCTGGCGGCTCAGTGCCCGCGAGGGATGTATGCCACATACGTGAGCCGGCTAGCCAGCCGCGCGTCACCGGGAGACAGCTGTCACGGGCTGGCGGCTCAGTGCCCGCGAGGGATGTATGCCACATACGTGAGCCGGCTAGCCAGCCGCGCGTCACCGGGAGACAGCTGTCACGGGCTGGCGGCTCAGTGCCCGCGAGGGATGTTTGCCCCAGCGCCCCCGCTCGGTCGCAGGCCTACGTACGTCGGCAAGGTCGGGGCACTTTCACACAAAACGTTTACTAGGCCAACCAGTTCTCGTACTCTTGTACCATATTCATGTTGCCACTTAATAAATAATGGATAATATTATTATAAATCATCAAAGTGATGAATGATCAGATCAATACGTAAAATGTTACTATAAAACAGAGGATAATAATAAAGCAACAAATTGACAAATGAACCATTACAAAAACATAGTATTAATTTAAAAACAGCAACAAACTTGGAATGATCTGCCTAGACAGAGGCTCTGTAAAACGTAGTTGGGGGGGCTCGAGCTACCGTCCAAGAGCCGAAGGTGAGGCGGCTTGACCACTTGACAATAACGTTCCATTCTCGGGCATTCACAGCTGCATATCCCGAACGAAATAAAGCTTGCGCTTGCAGGAAGTGATTTTAGATGACAAATAAAACCAATTAGCATATAATTACTACTAACATGTCTGGGGGGAACAATTTCTGTGTGTAGCCTATAATCAGAAATTATTTTAACATTTATGGTTATGGAAAATGGCCGGGGCCATATTGAAGTCAAGTATAAATACATCACGTATAATTGATGCTCCACTATAATAAAATCATAAAATGTATCCTTGATTTTGGTGTAAGTTGATGTTAATTTTGTTTTCAGCTAAACTAGTACCATTGGCTTACGGAATCCACAAGCTCCAAATCTCATGTGTGGTAGAAGATGAAAAAGTGTCCATTGATTGGTTACAAGAAACATTAGAAGAAATTCAAGATTATGTAAGTTCATTTTGAATGGTTATTATAAGAGATATGATAGCAAAAAATATTTTTGTGATTTTGAGAAAAAATCCCGTTAAGCTTATTCGATTCGTACAAAAAAAAAAAATAGCTCTTCGGGCGACAGATATCGATCGAGTGATTTATGGTGGGACATGTTTTTTCAAAGAAGTGTTGATATTGGATCAGCTGCTGTTTATATTTTTAGCACCAACTTTTTAACTTTTTTGTGTTTACATTTTATGTTGAATGAAAAGCCCACTGAAAGATAAATTGTGCAATTACTTTATGTTTCTTGCCATTGCTTACGATTGTATGCACTCCATATTACTACAGAAATCATTATGTGCATAGGCATTTTGTAGGCCTAGACCAAAGGATATTTGCAAGTGGGCCTAGTCTAGGTCTACTGGACACTACTTTAATTAACTTCCATAATTTTCTATTTGGTCATTTTTATTTGGAAACTTGTATCCCCCTCTGACGTCACAGAAGATGGCAACCGACAATACACATGTTTGCATTTTTGATGATAACTTCGTACTTACTTGGCCGTGTTGTTTTGTTGATATATATATATATATATATATATATATATATATATATATATATGATAGGTAGAAGGAAAGACCCCAACAGCTTACCTGAATTGTAGACCGTGGTGGTATAGAGATAAAGACAACATATATAAAGGACAACACAAGTTTTCCGAGACGTTTCGGTACAAGACCTTGATCACTCGGGAGTAAGAAGACTACTGACTAACTAACCTAACCTATGAACTAAACTAGCTGGCCCTATTGGCTGTTGGGGGGGGGGGGGGGGAGGGGGAGAGTGGCAGAAAGAAGGGGTTGGGAGGCTAGGAAGGTGGTGGGGGAAGCAGGGACATAGTTCCTCTTCACCGGATGTTTAAGTTGGGTGGAGTGCGAGATTTAGTTATCCACTGATGGGCCAACTCCCATCTTCGTAGCTCTCCTGGATTGCAGCTAGCAGGAAAAGATTTTATGATCCTGGTGGTGAAGCATGAATGGAATGGTAAGTCATGTAGTGCTGCATGTTCTGCCACGGGCTTCTCCATGTCTTGTTGGTTTACACTCTGTCTGTGTCCCGTCATACGCACACTGAGAGGGGTGGTTGTGAGTCCTACATACTCAGCCGGACAGAGAGTGCATCTGAGCTGGTAAATCACATTGTCCGTGCTACAGGTGTTATGGTGCCGGATGGGGTAAACTCTGCCTGTGGCTTGGGCCTCAAAAGTGGTGGAGGGTGGATGCATAATGCATGTCTTGCATCTAGGCCTATTGCAGGGGTAGGATCCTGTAGGCTGAGTTGTTGTGGTTTCTCTGGTTTGACAGTCGCGTCTAACCACTAGGTCTCCGATGTTGGGAGGACGTCTGAATGCCACTCTGGGGAGGGCGCTGAATATGTCCCTGGTTCTTGGAGAGGCCTGGAGAATATTAAAGCCATTCTTAAGGATGGCATTAAGAGCTTGGAGACCTGGGTGCCACTCGGTGGTTAGAGGGATAATGTCGCAGGTTGCGGGAGGCGTGGTCCTCGGTGGGCGATGAACTTGCTGCTCCACCCTGGCTCGGTCGTAGCCTCTGGCTATTATACATATATATATATATGTATAATCGGAACTTGGAACAAGATGAACATGTTCTAGTGAGAGAAAAGGTACAGAAGAACGACAGCTTACCTGAGAAAGTAGATAGGTTGCTTTGAGAATATTTAGATGACAAGACAAATAAAAATACTGAGACGTTTCGACCGTCTTGGTCGGGGTCTCGATCACTCGGCGTGAGTAGAAGAACTATACTCAACTTAAAACTAGGGTGAATTTACATGATGCAGGCGCTGTCGTGGGTGGTGGAGGAGGGAAGAACTAAGGCAAACTGAAATACAGTAACAGGGCGGGCGCGCTACCTGAGATTAAGGTTAGGTGGCTGACGGCTGGTATATATATATATATATATATATATATATATATGCAGGATTATTTCCTGTTATTTCAGCCTTTCACTTCCCTAACATGTTCAATGTCATTCCTAGCCAGTTTTGGCTAAAGCGGATACGTTTCCACGCCCTGAAACTATCGTCCTTGAGAAGCCATATCAGCTTTCTGCAAGCGTGCGTGGACCTTGGAATTGCGCCTAGGGGCTTCGTCGGGAAGACGCCCATCACAGGCCTACCGCATTCCATTCGCGCTGATATAGCATTGCTCCATCTCAAGCACAGTATCGACACTACAAAGGCAGTACTTTCCCATTACAGCGGCCTAGCGGCAGAACACACCAAGCAACTCTCTTCTAACATAAAAGTTACCTTGCTGAGTCACCCACACCTGTGTGGTACTGTTAACGACATTATTCTTCAGGCCCACAATGCATTATTATATTATTCAGCAAACCATCTGAAGAAACTTTCCAGCCTCACTAAGTTTTATCTAAAGCACAACTTTACACTTCCTACAGGCCTTGAGCCTAGGCCCAATACCGCGCCGCCGCTTATAGGAATTAGGCCTAATATCGCCGACCTCATAGGCCTTGCCAAACCTGAGCTTATCGTACCCAGGCTCCCCAAACAGATGCCAGTTTCTAAACCCACGATCGAGACACCCAGTGAAAACAACATTAGATCAGTGTGCAATCTCTCATCTTACAATCTTTCAACTGGAGAACAAAAGGTCCTTGCCATAGGCCTTTCCTTTGTTCCTAAGCCTAAATTTGATCATTTTAAACTTGTCAAGGACACTTTTTTTTTTTTTTTTTTTTTTTTTTTTTTTTTTTTTTCATTAAATCCACATCTACATCTGACGCCACCTAAGCCGAAGCTTATATGCGTCTATCTTTTCTTGTATTTGTGTTATCTCTTGCTGTTTTTCTTGAAGTCCGACCTTAGGAGTCCTCAAATTGGTAACCCTCCTTTGTCGTTGGTATTGTCTTTGCAATGTATTAGCTTCTTGTTCTTGATATTATTCTCCTTGTATATTTATTCATCTTCTTCTGCTCTTCGTAGTTTCTGTTTACTCCATTTCGGATGATTTTCCTTTGACTAGGCATAAATCGTTGCTTCTATGGTTGTTTTTGTTTCAACCTGATGAGGATGCATGTGCTTCTTCTGTGCTTTGCTTCCCCTCCAGTGGTCGCAGTGATCGTATTCCTTCTTCTGAGTGTTCAGCTCCTCTTCTTCTTCCAAGTTATGTCGTCTGTCGTCTTCGTCAAGGACACAGTCGCATTTACCCGAAATTTAAAGCTCAAACTCCAATTTTCTGAACAACCTTTCACACAGGACGACACCCAGACCATCCATCCAGCCGTGAACAGGTTTAAGGCCAAGTCCAACTTTGAGCCTAAACCTCTTCCTCCGGATCACCCGCTGGAACTCTACAGTAATCATCTCCTGGCCCAAGTCTCTAACCTAAATTTTGCTGAAAACGTACCGAATACACCTAACCTCACTTTGGAAGAGCAGAAGGCCCTCCGAACCCTTCAAAGCAACCACGATATCATAATTCTTCCTGCCGACAAGGGATCATGTGTGGTAGTACAGGATATTGAGGCTTACGTTGCTGAGGCGGATCGACAGCTTTCAGACCAGACCACATACAGACCCCTCAAAGAAGATCTCACCAACATCCACCGACAACAAATTGCCGACTTCCTTAATTTACATGGCAAGTCCCAGGGATTTAACGCAGCCACCCTTAATACTCTGATACCTCAACCCATTCGGACCCCCACTTTTTACCTTCTTCCCAAAATTCATAAGCCTGGCAACCCTGGCCGACCTATTGTGTCAAGCTTCAACTCTCCCACGGAACGCATTTCTGCTTTTGTGGACCACTACCTTCAACCTTTCGCCACCAGCCTTGAATCACATATACGCGACACTTTCGACTTTCTCGACAAGCTACGCAAAATCAACACCCCCCTACCGGACAACACCATCTTGGCCACTATCGATGTAACATCTTTGTACACGAATATACCAATCACCCTAGGCCTATCCGCAATCGAATACTACCTGGGACAACGACCTCGCCACTCCAAACCCGACACTCTGTTCCTCACTGAGCTAGCCCATATGGTGCTACGTAAGAACAACTTCCGCTTCAAGGACCGGCACTACCTACAGGTTCAAGGTACAGCCATGGGTACTCGTATGGCTCCGTCCTACGCGAATTTGTTCATGGGGAAGCTGGAGAAGGATTTTCTTGCAAAACAGGGGTGCACACCCCTCTGCTGGCTTAGGTTTATTGACGACATCTTCGTGATTTGGACACACGGACGTGAAGCCCTAGACTCGTTCCTACTGGAGCTCAACACATCTTGCCCTGTGAACTTCACTTGGGATACTTCGACCCATCACATCACCTTTCTGGACGTTGATGTATTCCTCGAGGAAGGCCACATTAGAACGACCGTCCACTTCAAGCCCACCAATAGCCAACAGTACCTTCATCATGATAGCTGTCAACCCACGTACACTAAACATGCCTTACCTTATTCACTGGCGGTTAGGGGACGGCGCATCTGTTCCACCGATCGTGACCTTGCCAATTACTGCCAGCGAATAACCACCGCTTTTGTGGCCAGAGGCTACGACCGAGCCAGGGTGGAGCAGCAAGTTCATCGCCCACCGAGAACCACGCCTCCCGCAACCTGCGACATTATCCCTCTAACCACCGAGTGGCACCCAGGTCTCCAAGCTCTTAATGCCATCCTTAAGAATGGCTTTAATATTCTCCAGGCCTCTCCGAGAACCAGGGACATATTCAGCGCCCTCCCCAGAGTGGCATTCAGACGTCCTCCCAACATCGGAGACCTAGTGGTTAGACGCGACTGTCAAACCAGAGAAACCACAACAACTCAGCCTACAGGATCCTACCCCTGCAATAGGCCTAGATGCAAGACATGCATTATGCATCCACCCTCCACCACTTTTGAGGCCCAAGCCACAGGCAGAGTTTACCCCATCCGGCACCATAACACCTGTAGCACGGACAATGTGATTTACCAGCTCAGATGCACTCGCTGTCCGGCTGAGTATGTAGGACTCACAACCACCCCTCTCAGTGTGCGTATGACGGGACACAGACAGAGTGTAAACCAACAAGACATGGAGAAGCCCGTGGCAGAACATGCAGCACTACATGACTTACCATTCCATTCATGCTTCACCACCAGGATCATAAAATCTTTTCCCGCCAGCTGCAATCCAGGAGAGCTACGAAGATGGGAGTTGGCCCATCAGTGGATAACTAAATCTCGCACTCCACCCAACTTAAACATCCGGTGAAGAGGAACTATGTCCCTGCTTCCCCCACCACCTTCCTAGCCTCCCAACCCCTTCTTTCTGCCACTCTCCCCCTCCCCCCCCCCCCCCAACAGCCAATAGGGCCAGCTAGTTTAGTTCATAGGTTAGGTTAGTTAGTCAGTAGTCTTCTTACTCCCGAGTGATCAAGGTCTTGTACCGAAACGTCTCGGAAAACTTGTGTTGTCCTTTATATATGTTGTCTTTATCTCTATACCACCACGGTCTACAATTCAGGTAAGCTGTTGGGGTCTATCCTTCTACCTATCATATATATATATATATATATATTAGTTTTCAAGTTTTCGCGGACATATGTGTACTTGTTGCAACTTTCTGGGGATTGTTGCCGCGAATTATGTACTAAAGAAGGAGGCACTGACTTACCCTTCCCTTCCTGACGTTTCGGGAAAGTCACATCTCCCATCTTCAGAGGCCCTCACTCGACGATGTGCATCTCGAGCTTTGAAGCCGCGAACTGACTGGTTCAGTCGTTGTCATTCCTCTCGCGTGTATGTCTGCGTCATTGTTCTTATCTCGTAGTGAAACCAGATTGGATCGACTACGCGTCAGGGGTCCACGTTCAGGGGTAGTGACGTACTCCACGCCCCTAGGGCTGGGGCCTTGTGTTGGCGTCACGACGTTAACGCTGTCAAAACGTTGCACACGGGCTTCTTGTTGGTGTTGAAGGAGAACTGGTTTCCAGGAAGTAGGCAAACGTTGTCCGTCATCCCGTTTGTTAAGGCTTCCCGGTCTCTTCTCTATCTCAATAGCCTCTCGAATGACACGTACTTGAAATTCATTGACCGAAGCTAGCGTTCTGGTGTTTTCAAAGCTTATAGAGTGGCCGGTTTTTTTGACGTGTTGGGCCAGGCCTGATGTCTCTCTGCCACTGTTGACTGCTAATCGATGTTCATCCCGTCTCACCGATATACGTCGGTTGGTCTGACCAACATACACTTCCCCGCACGACCCACACGGGACTTCATAAACCCCATGGGCTTCAATCAAGTGGTATGTTGTCTTTAGCGTTGCGTAACATAGTGCTTATCTTTCTGTAAGGGCGATACGTAGTTTTTATGTTATGTTTTTTAAGCAACTTGCCTATTTTTTCGGATGTTCCCCTTAAGTACGGAAGGTGCACGAAACCTGCAGGCTTCTCGTCAGACTTAGGTTCCCCTAGTTTGGGAGAACCGGTGTTTTTAAACGCTCTGTTAATAGTATTATCCGAATAGCCGTTATTAAGGAGAGTTTGGCGTAAGTCTCGGGTTTCTCTGTTAACGTTATGACAGTCTGACAGTTTCGTGGAACGGAAAGCGAGTGAATTGACTACAGCATTGAGTTGGGCAGGGTGATGTTGTGAACGGGCGTTGAGATATCTGCCAGTGTTGGTAGGTTTCCTGTACACCGTGTGGCCTAATGTTCCATTACTTCTTTTGTAAACACACACGTCCAGAAACGGAAGTCGTCCATTCTCTTCTATCTCCATGGTACAGGTAATGTTTTCGTGCAGGCTATTAATGAGCAATAAAAACTCATTAAGTTTACTTATTCCATAAGGCCAAATGAGAAAGAAATCATCCACGTAGCGTAGAAGTAATTTTGGTTTGTATGGAGCAAGTTCCAGAGCCCGGTCTTCAAAATGTTGCATAAATATATTAGCCACTGCTGGTGATAACGGCGAACCCATGGGGGCACCTTTGACCTGTTTATATCTATGTCCTTCATACATAAAATAGGTGTTGGCTAAACAATGTTTTATTAAAATCAACATGTCTTCAGGTATGTGTAACCCACGCATGATTTCCAAAGTTTCGTCAATGGGAACATTAGTAAAAAGTGACTCCACGTCAAGGCTCACCAACAAATCGGTTTCAGACACATTGTATTCAAGTAAGATCTCCAGAAAGTGATAAGCATTTTTTACATAAGATTTTGCATCCTCAACATATGGTTGCAGGTATTCGGCCAGGTGTTTAGCTAGAGGCTGAAGAGGGGAGTCAAATGAACTCACAATAGGCCTTAGAGGTATCCCAGGTTTGTGAATCTTAGGCAAACCGTACAATTTGGGGCATCTAGAAGACTTCTCCCTGGGTATTAAGTACTTATGTTTTTTAGGGTCAATTTTTGAAGCTAGTATTTTAGCTCTGGTCGTTTTTTCCAAATAAGTGGTAGGGTCTGACTTTAAAAGTTTATAAGCCGGGTCATCCAAATGACGTGTCATTTTCAGTTTATAGTCATCCATATTTAAAATAACAGTGGCATTGCCTTTGTCAGCGGGTAAAACAATTACACTATCATTATTTCTCAGTCTTTTCAAAGCTAGAATCTCGGTGTGAGATATGTTACGTTCCGGTAATTTAGCTTTACGTAAAATAACCGACGTGTCTTGACGTATTGTTTCGGCCACATTTGAAGGTAAAAAATGAATAGCTGATTCGACAGAAGAAATAATTTCTTCAACCGGTATTCTGTTAGGTGTCACAGCAAAATTAAAACCTTTCGATAAAACTTGGATCGTGTCGTTGTCAATTATTACGTCAGAAAGGTTATGAACGGCTGATGTGAGCTTGTTATTGTTTACATTCGTATCAGCAGTAGGATAGCGTCGTTTTTCACGGTTGCATAGAAGACGAAACTTCTTCTCGTGTTGTTGTTCAGTCAAAAACCTGTTGTCCTCCGCACGTTGTTGTGACTTTTCATCAACAGCTTGCCATAATGTAGGATGGAACAATGTGCTAAGCTCATCGTGCGCGTCGTGTAATTTAATGTTAACAATGTTGAGCTTATATCTCGATTGTTGAATAGCATCTCTTAACAATGCAAAGCTCGTTCTCCGTAATATTCTGTCAGTAGAAGGTGTCTTAAAGTGAGAACGAAGTATCGTACACGCGGGAAGAATGTGATTGTCTCGACAACGTTTGAGAAAAGACAGGTCACATAGGATCTTAGCTCGTTTACAGCGGAGTTTCTCAAAAATTCTCGTCGAGTGAAACGTATCCTCCCCATAGAGGTTAGTTATATTAGTTTTCAAGTTTTCGCGGACATATGTGTACTTGTTGCAACTTTCTGGGGATTGTTGCCGCGAATTATGTACTAAAGAAGGAGGCACTGACTTAGGGATGTGGTCTAAAGTTTAGAGCAGGGGAGCATAGATACCCCCGAGACAAGGAGTATGGCGCGGGACCAATTGAACAACGCCCGCACCAATCGGAGCGCTAGTTCGTTTCAGGCTCACGCCATTGGTTAGAGCGCCATACTTCCTCCAGCTATAAGACGGGGCGTCGAAGAGAGCAGCGCCATTCGATTGCTGACCGTTCTACTGTTAACAACGACTCCAGAAGATGGCAGGAACGTACCTGCCGAAACGCCGAGTAAACCGGTTCTTTTCAGAACCAAACACTCATCCGAGAGGGCTTGATACTGCAAAGACGACATGCTCATCACCTGGTAGCCCTGAAAATCTTCCTTCAAGGTTCTCACTTTCTCAAACTCACGCTGAGTGATCAAGACCACGAGTTGGCCGAAACGTCTCAGTATATTTATTTGTCTTGTCATTTATATGTTTCTCAAAGTGACCTATCTATATTTTCTCAGGTAAGCTGTCGTCCTTCTATACCTTTTCCCTCACTAGAACAGGTTTTATCTTGTTCTGAGTTCCAATTATATATTTATATGTATGTTCTGTAGGTTTTCGAGAACTGAAGTTGATAGAGTACTAGAGTACTTGGTTTTCGAGTTACTGTCTGCGTAACGTGCTCTCTAGAGACTGGTTGCTGGCCCAGAAATGGGACTGAGACTCTGACAATAGCCCATTTCTGGGCCAGCAACTAGTCTCTAGAGGGCATGTTACGCGGACAATAACTCGAAAACTAAGTACTGCATATATATATAATAACATAGGTCTAAGTTATAAGTAAATGGACATTGTTAGCTGACACGCTAAAAATGATATCGATTTAATGTTTTGTTGGAATGTGTAATACTGATAAGTTGTACCTAAGGGTGAGTGAGCCTAAGATGTTTAGGTCGAGCCAAGCATGAAAATAAAGCTTGGTTTTCGAGTCAACCCGAGCTGAGCTTATTTCAGTTAATGCACCACGATGGGAAGTGCAACGCGTGTTTGTGTACCGTAAGAATGGATCGGTAAATAATATGGAATTTAATAATGTACAGTTTAATTAAAGATAAATTATGATTTAGGGATTGTCACTCTTTGTCCCCTTTGTAGTGACCCAAGTTTTGATGTAAAAACACCTGTTCCTCAACATGCTCATGAGTTAGATGCTGTCTTCGCTCATTTACCATATTTCCAACTGAAGAAAAGACGTTCACTGGCAACCCTCTAAAAATATACCTAAATTCTACTTGCAATGGGCTTACAGGACTTTTAACAGCTCATAGAGGTCTGGGGCAGAGCGCCAGCCGCGGGAAGCCAAACAGATTCTGACTTTTTATATTTTAAGTGCCTAAAATGGGTTTTAAGCAAGAAAAGTAAGAATTTGCGGGTAACCGAAAAACGAGTATTTTGTTACCCGAAAAATACTTGTTTTTCGGGTGCCCGCACATCCCTACTTTTGGAAAATGTATAATTATGCACGAAAAAATCGAGTCGGGTAGTACAACACACTTTCGAGGTTATGATTGGTAAAAATTGTGAATTTCAAGACCAAGCTGAGACTGAGAAGCTTGGGAGGAACTAAGGTACCTATTTCTTAAATCTATCAACTTTATGTTTTTAGGGCGCGACAGCGGCCTTATAAGTTTGCACCAGATTTATGTATGTATGTATGTATGTATGTATGTATGTATGTATGTATCCGTTCGCATTTCACGCGCGACAAGAAAGATGTATTTATTTGAAGTAGAAGATATTAACGAATATAAATGAAACTTGTCTATAATGATCTCAGTAGAATGACGTATGTGTTTTGTAAATCTCAATATTTTGAGCCGGGCGTAAGTACCACTAAGTGCAAGTTTTGTAAGACAACAAAAGTTGTTACTTTGCACATCGCTACGGTTTTTTAAAAAATGTCTGCTATCAATTTTGCGTTATCATTATGAAACTCAAACTTGACCTGTAGTAATCCTTTGACTTTAGAATGGCGTAACATTTACATTTCTGACATTTGTATTTGAGACGCTACGTGTTACAGAAAATTCATTCAATTTTAAATTGTGTTTTTGGTTTTACACTTTATGGCCAATCTGAAGTAATGTTTATGCATTGTTACGAAAAATACGCATTCATGTTGTAAATCCAGTCGTATGTGATAGAAAAAAACAAAAGAATACATAAAATATTATCCAGGGGTGACTAAACAGGTCAAGTTTTGGCCCGCATTTTGGGCTCGGCAAGATAAATGAATTTATTTCTGGTTGAAGATTGCAACCCATATTACTTATTTTTTTCATGGCATTTGTCACTAAAGGAATGTAATAGTATGTAAATTAGCAATGCTATTGGTTGAAGGATAGATGAATAATTCTAGTTTGAACGATCCTCAGCTCAGCCTCGCGCTATAAAGAACGACAAGTGGAATGCTCGTGTTTACGCGTGCGTGGACAAAATGTGGAATGACTGTTGTAGTACACTTACGCAAATGAGTCTTCCATTGTTAGATGCCCAATTACTATTATGGCAATGCAAAAACCGAGGATTTGTCCGGTGATACAAAAAGCAGTCTGGCCCAGATCGTATGTCGCCATGCTTCAAAGCCGGATTATATGTTAGTCACTCAACGATACTACCCTTGCAAAATGCATATGGCTGTTATTGAAATAAAACCGTGAAAGTTGTAATACGGAAAACTAAAACATGATATTAATATTACACAGAGCTGTATTTATTTGGTGTAGGCCTACACTGTAAAGTGTAGGCCTATATTACATACTAAGATTTTATTAAGTGTGTATACAGTGTATCATTTTTTCTTTCTAATATTTGCGGTATGTACCCGATAGCGCAATTAGCAAGAGATTTGTATGTACGGCCGGAGTTAGAGCAGTTGCAACTTTGTAGTATACTTTCGTATGACACGACAGCGATTATCAAATTGGTTGTATTACTTTGAATATATTTATTCGTATGTATCACTGATTAATATTCGCAAGAAACCATGCACGTACCTCTCGTAACCAGAACATCAAACGACTTGATGATAGTAGAACCTTTATTAACAATATCGGTCTCTACAGCCAAAGCTCTTGCCATTCGACACAGAACAATAACAACACATTTATTAAAAACAAAAATTGAAATTGAAGCAATTAACACTTAATGTATGTTTTAAAAAGCTAATAAGAAAGTGATGCCTAAAAATAGAAATAGATGAACGTAAAATGCATAAAAAATATCTTCGGTGAAGCTTGCACTCAGCTTGAATAATTTTCGAAACGTCTCGAAAAACAAGGTTCTTGTTCACCTATCAACTATCATAAGACCTATTACTCTGATATCTGTAAGATTGTAATAGGTCGTATAGTAGGAAATAGTCGAGTTATAGGTATGCTTCTTCATACGGTCCACTTTCTCCGCTTGTTCCATGTGATCCTCAAACCGGACAGTTGGATATAAAATAAACCCTTCCGACTTCCCCCTGTATGTATTTAATTAATTGAAGTTAATTGATATGTTGTGTGACGAAACGTCAGTAAACTGTGGCTTCACTGTAAAAGCACGCTGCCAGCTTATTGGTTAATGGCATCATGTTTAGTGGCAAGTGAATTATGAGGGTCTGTTTCATATCGGCGTCAGACACAGGAGGCGAAGAGGGAGGGGGAATCTTACCATGTGTTTATACAAAAAACGGAACATGCACCTAAATTATCGTATAGCTCGCAGTTTTGACTGTGTCGCCGTGATAGAATTCATTTTGCCTATCTGGACACTGTTCGTCACTATGTTCTAATGCCACAACAGTATGTAGAAACATTATCAGATTATAAATTTCAGCCCTTACATGACATGCATAAAGAAATTAATATATTCATATAGTAGAAATAGCATTCATTCTCCTTTTTGCAAGTCCAATTTACAGGTAAAAAATCATAATCCTAATGATGTCGGGATTGTTTTATGGGAGTTGTGTCTCAGGATTCTAATTATTTTATTTTTAATATTATTGGTTCACCAATAATAATTATTATTTTCATAATTTTGGTATGTAGTACGTGTCTTGCCCAAAAGTCAAAGTATCAAAGCATTACGTTTTGCTGAATTCAAATTGTTTTATCGCACTTAGAACAATATCTACGAAATCTGTTATATTTATTGTTTCATGAAGTTTATGATCATTGTGCAATATGATATGTATTGTATGATTTTATTGATGCACTCGTTAGGCCTACCGATTTCTATGTTTCCTGGTATATCGTTTACGGATTATTGCCATGTCCTAATTTCCCCCATTTGTGTGGAATTTCTTGTGCTGTGAAAACAGATGCCTTGTGGTCCGCGTAATGGTTTGGTCATGCTATAATCGGTGGGGCTGACTGTAAGGATCAAATTTCATCTGGAAAGTGTCACAGAATTTGTGCCTGGCCGTGGCCGTTATGGTTTCCGATATTTATGTGGCGTGAGGGGGGTTGTTTCTTAAAATCAGTATGAGAACAAAATCCGTCCACATATGCAGTAGTCTTCACAGCGAGTGCATGGGTGCGTGTTGACTTGTCCATGTGATTTGTATAATCGACGATCTATGAGTGTGCTATCAACATTAATGAAGTGATTATTGGATATTGCGTTTAAGGTGTTCACTTCACCCTTGTGTGTGTTATATTTATTTGTCTTTGTGTGTGCACGTTGTATGAACACATGTGTAGGCCGTGTGATCGTACTTGTGCGACGCTACGTGTTACAGAAAATTCATACAATTTTAGAGTGTGTTTTTGGTTTTACACTTTATGGCCAATCTGAAGTAATGTTTATGCATTGTTACGAAAAATACACATTCATATTGTAAATCCAGTCGTGTGTGATAGAAAAAACTAAATAATACGTACAATTATTATTCAGGGGTGACTAAACGGGGTTTAAAAAAAATTGTTTGTTTTTTTTTTGATCGCGATAGCGGTCGAACGAAAAGTCCGATCAATTTGAAATTTGGACCATCTACAAGCCTCGATGTGGATTTAACGTCATTAGTTTTGTGGACAAATCTGTTGAAAAGTTACAAAGTTACAATTTAATTATTACAAAGTTATTCCCAAACACAATGGCGGCAAAATGTGAGATAGCCATTTTTTAGTAAATTTCTAGCCGGTCACGAATATACAAATTTCAACGCGATCCGATGAGAATTGTAGGTACAAATTACAATTTTGTATTGCTGAATTGTAGTGAAGTAACTATGACAACGAAACATCCAAGCTATAATTTATATGGACAATCGATCTTTTATTGAACAATGGCAGGAAGTGTAATAACTATAACAGTAAAAACTCAAATCTTTCCACATTTTTGTCACTTTCATTGAACAATGACGATGGCTTTGAGAACTTTTCGCCAGAAAGTTCGTGGACATATGGACGCGCTCGTTTATCAACGCGTCAAACAGAGCGTTTTCCTAGTGTGAGTAGTCCATAAGTGCAGTATGTAGTTGAGACAGGGACTTACAAAGCCTGTCTGGAGGACTGGAGTTATAAGTAGTTCGGTAAATGAAATGGTGTACAATTCAATTTTATCCTTACATTTTGTCAATATGCGTAAACATTTATAATGATTATCTTATCACACTTTTTAGTTTTTATTATTGGTTAAATGGCAATTTAAAATCATAGCAGAAGACCGTTTTAATATTTTAAAATATGATTCATTTTTAAGAAATGATGGGTCCTATTTACGTTTGGGGAAAATGAGCTTCTATTGTTATATACGTTCCAATTCCATTATATATATTTTTTTTAAATTGATCGCGCCCTACAGTAAATGGCATAAGTCCATTTACAGATAAAATCATAATCCTAATGTTGTCGATATAGTGTTGTAAGAGTTGTGTATCACGATTTTAAATCGAATCATCGTATCAGCAGATTATTTTTAATCTCGTGGATGTTCTTTTAGAGCTAATATTACATCACCCTGGTATCTCGGAGGGCGAAATGTGTTTCTTTCAACTATTAATTTTTTTAAAATATTTATTTACTTCACGTCGTTTTATAAATTATAACAAGTGACACTGTCAGTATTTGATTAGTTTGTAACATATGCCCCGGAAATGACTGGCGAGGGAACAAGGTCGCGCCAGCGACCTTGTTTTAATAACATTTCTACAAAAATCACTGTTTATATTAGCCTACCTGTTATTGTATCTTTACAATTATGTAAGATGTATGCTTCAAATAGTAGGCCTATGTGATTATGTTTTAAAGAGTTTACGTATGTTGTTGTGGCTGCTGAATTTGCTGGTTAAAGATGACGAACTCTATTTTTTTTTTTTGTATTTGTAAGGGAGACGCCCTTAATGTTTTTTTTTATAAAATGTCTACAAAAGTCACTGTTTATGCTACCTGTTATTGTATCTTTCCAATTATGTGAGGTGGATGCTTCAAATAGTATGTAATTATGTTTTAAACCACTTCAAATATGTTATTTTGGCTACGGCTAGGCCTAGGCTATGTTGACTCTCCAGCAACATAAGTGCTTTGATTTTTTTCGTTGGGGGTACCAAAGAAATTTACACCTTTTAAATTATTTGTAACTGCAATTGTAACTACAGCTACGTACCAAACGTTCGAGTATGCAACTGCCCGACTGGAGCTGGGCGAAGATCAATCCAATAACCTTCCTAACTTCCGTGGGATGTCAGGTAGCTGGGCAAAGGCCGACCAGACCCAATAACTTTACCAACATTCGTGGGATGTCAGCTAGCTCCAATTGTACCATCCACAAGGCCGTGCAAAGAAGGATGGTAGCCCACAAATCTGTGCATAGCCGTAGCCAAAACAAAGTACAGTATTTAAAGTTGTTTAAAACATAATTACATACTATTTGAAGCATCCATCTTACATAATTGGAAAGATAGAATAACAGGTAACATAAAAATACTTTAGTAGACCTTTTTAAAGGACATCGAAACCCTAGCTCTATTTAATATCCATAACATCTATTGATTTATTTTAAAATTTATAGCGAAAACTAGAACCCTCATACCCACTCCAGGAATTAGCTATACATTATTTTCGAGTTGATAATATTCCCTTGAGCGCGGCCGTTTTTATGGTCGTGACGTAGCTTTTACTAGTCCCGTGCCGCTAGCATCGGCGGGAGACGCGATATGTCGTACGCGCGTCTATTTACCCTGTCATAGCAAACGAACTATTAGCGGTAGCTCACTGAACTCATGAACTCATCTGCAATGTTTTCTCATCCTACTCAATGCTTCAACGAGAAGAATATCTAAGTTACGTAATGGGAAAAAATGATTTTAAATAAGCCAAGTTTTCCGTATTAACTCGCATATTTCAAAGTCTGGTTAGTATATTTTGCGACGACATTTTTGCCATTTTGGAAGGCTTGACATAATACGACATGCATGAAGAATTACTAAAAAAATACGGTATTGTAATTTGTGTTAGGATGTGCGTACAGTTATGTGATATGTATTCACGTTGTATCACTGTTTTTACGCCCGCACTGCGCTTCCAGCGTTGGTGTTGTCGAGCTACTCTTGACGTGCTATCGTTTAGTACACATTCCAAAAACATTAACCAGCAGAACATGAAGAATAATGAGTATCAGACAAATTGTACCCAGTTTGTTAGTGTACAATAGGGATAAAGTTCAAAGTACAATGTTTTAGCTTTGAGTATAATTGTACCCAATATATTGTACAATAGGGATAATGTACAAAGTACAATAGCTGCTAGTTTAGCTGAAAAAGCCATCTTGGCACAAGAAGAAAAAAAAGTTTAGCTTTGAGTATATACACTACTCAAATGTACTAGCACACAAGCCTCTCATTCGCCAGGTTGTCGGTTCGATACCTGCTATTGGCAGTCTGCATTCCTAAATGAATAGTTATTTCGAGTTTTTTTTTGTCACGATGTTGTTGCTGCAATTTAGTCCTATACTACCAGCCCTCAGACATCCCCCCTCCCCCACCTGTCAGCCACTTATCCTAATACCAAAATAACTCGTTAGTTACGTGAAGAATGTTGGCCCTGGGCAGGTTACATACAGACTTTTCTATACGTAAATACAAATTATATAGTAAATACAAAATATCAGAACTCTCTTTAAGCTGAACATTATAGTTATGATCTGCAGCAGTAAATCGACATTGAAACTAATGTAATCTTAAGTTTTATTGAGTGTTATATTATTGTTCCATTCGCTGTGAGTGATTAAAAGTGAAATAAATAAAAAAATCGAACCAACTGCTGCTACCAAGAAAACTAGACCTGATGTTTTTAGAAATGCTTTACGGACCGAACACCTCCTAGCCGCCGCTGACAACCTTCTCCAACCAGGCTAGTTGCCCAGGTAAATGTCAAATACCAACACTTATTCATTAAATCACTGCTTGCGGGTTATCTTTAATATCGACATACCGTATTTTTTTAATCATTCTTCATGCATGTCGTATTATGTCAAGCCTTCTAAAATGGCAAAAATATCGTTGCAAAATCTACTAACCAGACTTTGAAATATGCGAGTTAATACGGAAAACTTGGCTTATTTAAAATCAATGTTTCCCATTACGTAAGTTAGATATTCTTCTCGTTTAAGCATTGAGTAAGACGAGAAAACATTGCAGATTAACGTGTATTTGAGTTCAGTGAGCTACCGCTAATAGTTCGTTTGCTATGACAGGGTAAATAGACGCGCGTACGACATATCGCGTCTCCCGCCGATGCTAGCGGCACAGGACTAGTAAATGCTACGTCAAGACCATAAAAAACGGCCGCGCTCAAGGGAATATTATCAACTCGAAAATAATTTATAGCTATTTCCTGGAGTGGGTATGAGGGTTCTAGTTTTCGCTATAACTTTTAAAATAAATCAATAGATGTTATGGATATTAAATAGAGCTAGGGTTTCGATGTCCTTTAAAAAAAACAAAAACACAAAGGCTGTCTTCTTTACAAATAGGCTACTGTTTTTTTAGTTATTCAATTTGAAGGTGTAATTTATTTAAATTTTATTTTATTACACTCCAAAAATAAATTACACCTTCAATTTGAATAAATAAAAAAACATCAAAAACCATAAAGTTGATAATCTTAAGAAATACCAGAACTGATACTTATATGAGGGTGCCTTACCTTCTACTCTGCCCCAGACCCCTAATGCGCCACACAGGTACATGATCACAATTTCTAAGTGTCCCGGTTTTTTGTTCTGAAATTATGTTCCCCCTGACTGACCCATTCACCACCTATACCACCTATATCAGCTGGTATATTTTAGGTTAGAAAAATACATTGAATGTGAATGGAAGTACGTATTATTAATTATTATTGTCTTTATATCCATTAGTTGATTGATAACAATAAACTTGGAGTTAGTATAGGCCTACTAGGTGGCGTGCCCAAAGCTGTTACCATTTAGTGTGTAGAAGGTTAGTGGATAGTGGGCAAAAATCTAGTTTGGACGCACCCTGAATCCGTGTCCATAACAATCCCTGCATTGCCCGCATGTTCCAAGCTCTACGTTAGAATGTTTTGCACTACGTTTTCTCGACCACGTTATTCCGTCGTCTTTGGTTAATTTCTTCGACTGTGTATTTTGGTTCAAAACAGTAGGGATGAACACATTCCATAGTTAGTGTACAAGCTTGGACTGGCTGACACTTTCTAAAAATAACGTAATAGAGGGATAAGCTGTACTTTGCCTTCTGACGGTGGGTCCCGCAGCTGCGAGGGTTGCATTGAAGGCCGCGTACACAATTCAAACCTGCCCCGCTGTGATGTAGTTTTCGCGCTGTAATATACCACACGAGCTCAATCCACAGGTTTAGCTAGTAGCTGCCATCTTTATTGAACTCCTTCACACATGTTACACAATGCTGCCAACATACAGATTTACAGGTTTATCAATACACTACATCATTCCCTTATCTTTACTTTTTTTTTTCAAGTGTTTTACTCCAACTACTTATCATATTATTTGCAAGCATAATGAGTGTCTTTGATCTTCTTATGTAAGCACTTTATCATGGTATTGATTGAACTACTGGTTTTAACTAACATAAACATGACTGAACTATTATTACGTTATTGAATTACTTTGGTGAAATGAAAACACCATAAACAATAATGTTTTCTAATGTGAATGATAATCACGTTACACACGATCAGTGGGTCCTTCTACGATTGGTAATCGCTCATCCAAACCGGCGGTCTACGTTGGCGGTCCGGTCTGGTGGGAGCGGTGTTGATTTGCCTTGATCTGCTACCGGCCTTTGAGACTGTGGTGACAGTGGTACATCCATTTGTTGATTAATAGCAACCGTAGGAGGGGTGTGATTAATGTTACTGGGTCCGGTATTTGCCTGTTGGTCGGGAATTTGGTTTTCTGGATGTTCAGTGCGTTTCAAAGGATTTGAATTAGGTGTAGGGCTTGGAGGTTGTGGGGAATAGTACTTCCGTACGTGGCTCACGTTCCGACGGTACTGTGCTTTAGCTGGCGAGCGGATCGTTACGGCGTTGCCATCTCGCTCTGTAACCTCAAACGGTACTGTGTGATACGGTGTCGAGAACTTGTTCCGTTTATCCTGACGCGCCAACACGTAGTCTCCAGCGGATATGTCGCTGTTTCTAGCCCCTCTTCTTTGATCGATGTATGTTTTCCCCCATCTTTCCTTTCCATGTCCCGATCTCTGATTTCTTCATCTTGGTATGTACACGATTGTATACTTGGTACTTTGTCACGAAGCTCTCGCCCAAACATCAACAAAGCCGGTGTGCAGCCCCTTTGTAGAATGTGGCGTCGTTCGATAGAGAAACAGATATTCCCTCAAGGCCGTCTTTATGTCTTGACTAGCCGCTGCTGCGATGCGAAGTCTCTTCATTATAGATCGATTTTGTCTCTCCACTTCTCCGTTTGCCTGTGGCCACTCGGGCGTTGAGTATCTCAGTTTGATGTCGTTTGTTATACAATACTCACGAAAGTCATTGCTAGTGAAGTATGCTGCATTATCCAGCTTGATCGATTCTGGTAGTCCAAATCGTGCGAAGATTTCTTCTAATAGGTCGATAGTTTTAGCGGTTGTGACGTTAGGTGACAGCTTGGCCTCGTAAAATCTTGAGTAGTAATCAATAACTACAAATACGTACTGTCCATTTGGCAGAGGTCCCAAATAGTCGATGGCCAAGTCTTGCCATGGTCTATCTGGTAATCTGGTTCTAATGACGTGTTCTGGATGGCTTGGTGAGCTTACTACCTGGCAACCATGGCAGTGCCTGCAGAACGTTTCCACTGCCTTATCGATTGCTGGCCACCAGACCTTTGAACGCAATTTTTGCTTCATGAGGACTATGCCAGGATGTCCCTGGTGTGCTATCTCTAGCACCCTGTCTCTCAAGTTCTTAGGTATGTATATACGTGTCCCTCGGATAACCGTTGATTGGTAGACGCATAATTCATTTTTGATAAGTTTGAATTTTGTCAGCTCTGCCGGACATTTGTCAGTCTCAATACTTTTCCTTAGTAAACATGTTTCCTGATCATGTCTGGATTCTTCTTGGATTTCTTCGAAGCTCATAGCTTTGGGCACGGCCTGACTCGCTACCCAGCGAACATGGTGATCCGGATCCCCCGACTGGTCATTATTGTCCGAGTTAACTGATAATCTTGACAGTGGGTCGGCGATATTGCTTCGCCCTGGTTGATATTCTACGGTGTAGTTATAACACTGGAGTCTCAGAACCCATCGTTCCACTCTGGCGCAAGGCTTGGATTTGGTACCGGAGTGGTTTGTGGTCTGTAACCAACCGAAACTCTCCCTCATACACATTGTGGTGAAACCTTTCGCAACTCCATACCAGTCCGAGTGCCTCTTTCTCTATTTGACTGAATTTCTTTTCGGCATCTGTGAGTGACCTACTTGACGTGGCCCATCTCCCTGTTCTTGTACTAAGACGTATGGGCTGGCATCCGCGATGATCGTCGTCGGTGCACCTGGTGTGTACAATCCCAAGGTCCTTTAATGTTGTTGAACGCATCTGTCTGCTCCCGGCCCCACTTCAAGTTAACGTTTTGCCTCGAGAGTCGCCTAAGCGGCTCTGTTGCTGATGAATAATTGGGCAGGAACCTGGAGCAGTACCCAGCTATGCCAAGAAAGCTCTTTAACTCTTCTTTACTCTTTGGTTCCCTGAAGTCCTGGACTGCTTGTACTCTGCTATGCAATGGCTTGATCCCCTGACCAGAAATGTGGTGCCCTAAGAAGTCCACGCTATGTTTACTGATCTCGCACTTGTCTGGATTGAGTGTGAGCTCCCTGTTCGAGAGTGTTTGCATCACCTGCCGCAACCTGTGGTCATGCTCTTCTTGGGTTTTGCTGTGGACGATGAAGTCGTCGATGAAGACACATACCCCTTCACACTCCGCTACAACTTCTTCTATTATGCGCTGAAATATTTCGGGTGCACAGTTGATTCCAAAAAATAATCTTTTGTACCTGCACAACCCTGCGCTGGTTATGCAAGTTGTTATTCCCCGTGAACCCTCGTCCAGTTCGATCTGGTGGAATGCCGAACGGAGGTCCAACTTACTGAATACTGTACTTCCCCGTAGTTCCGGCACGATCTCTTCCATTGTTGGTATCAGATGTCGTTCTCTCACTATTGCAGTGTTTGGCAATCTCATGTCTACACATAAGCGCAACTTGTCTGGTTTCGTCTGGCTCAACACCACTGGTGAAACCCATTCTGCTGGTTCTCGCACCTTCTCTATAAGGTCATTATCTAGGAGCTCTTCTAGTTTCTCACCCACCTTTGACTTCAGCTGGTGAGGTGTTTTTCTGACTGGCAATGCCATTGGTGTTACATCTGACTTTATGCAAAGTTTCAACTTAAAATCTTTAAGCTTACCTATGCCGGTGAAGACATTTGGGAAATCGTCTTTAACATTTTGTAGTGTAGTCTTTTCTTGTCGAGTATTTTCTTGCAGTGAAAGTTTCTCCTCTTGGGTGGGACTGGAATGGAACTCAATGCATTCAAAGGAAACCCTGTTTTAGGACTCCGAGATCCCTGGCAGAACTGTTTCCCAAAAGCGGTACACCGTCATTGTCGACTACATAAAATGTTATTTCTTGGCCCTCTTCATCCCCGATCTTAACGTCCGTGGTGAATTTGCCTAACACTTTAAGGGTTTGGGTACCCCCATAAGGATAAATGTTTTTTGTTGTGACTGCACAGTTTCCCTTTATTCTACTTTGCTTGCAAGTTTCCCACGTCTTCCTATCTAGGATATTGCAGGAAGCTCCCAAGTCAATCATCAGCTTGATTGAAACCCCACCCACATCTGCTTTCACTAAGCAGTCTTTAGGCCTATTTTTACCCTGTAGGGCAAAGGTATATTCTTGTGCTTCTTCTTCTTCATCATTTAAGTTGCGTACTTTAGATCCCTTCTTGTGTGAAGACCTATTCTCCTCTTGTTTCTTGTTGTGTTTGTCGCTCTTGGTTTTGCATAGTTTTGCGAAATGCCCGTCTTTGCCGCATTTCATGCACTTTTCCCCCGGGCGGGACATTTCATGTCTCTCGCCAGGTGGTTGGTACTACCGCACCGAAAACATGCTAGCTTCGATGCCTGTTGCCATTTTCCGCTTGCTCGGTCTCCCGATGACGTCATTCGCGCGATGTTTTCTCCGCCTAGGCTGTTGTTGCTATGCTGCTGCGTCGCCTCGATTGCTCTTGCAATCTCTTGCGCTGTTCCAATAGTTAGCCTGTCCCCCTCTTTTATGAAATCCTTTCTTACTTTGGCTAAACTGCATTTCTCTCTCAACTGGTCTAATATATTGTCGTCCTCATTAGGTCCCAAGTTGCAATACCCGCACTGGCTCCTGAGACGTGTACTAATAATAAACTGAGCAACAGTTTCTTGTCGTCCTCATTAGGTCCCAAGTTGCAATACCCGCACTGGCTCCTGAGACGTGTAATAAACTGAGCAACAGTTTCTTGTCGTCCTCATTAGGTCCCAAGTTGCAATACCCGCACTGGCTCCTGAGACGTGTAATAAACTGAGCAACAGTTTCTTGTCGTCCTCATTAGGTCCCAAGTTGCAATACCCGCACTGGCTCCTGAGACGTGTAATAAACTGAGCAACAGTTTCTTGTCGTCCTCATTAGGTCCCAAGTTGCAATACCCGCACTGGCTCCTGAGACGTGTAATAAACTGAGCAACAGTTTCTTGTCGTCCTCATTAGGTCCCAAGTTGCAATACCCGCACTGGCTCCTGAGACGTGTAATAAACTGAGCAACAGTTTCTTGTCGTCCTCATTAGGTCCCAAGTTGCAATACCCGCACTGGCTCCTGAGACGTGTAATAAACTGAGCAACAGTTTCTTGTCGTCCTCATTAGGTCCCAAGTTGCAATACCCGCACTGGCTCCTGAGACGTGTAATAAACTGAGCAACAGTTTCTTGTCGTCCTCATTAGGTCCCAAGTTGCAATACCCGCACTGGCTCCTGAGACGTGTAATAAACTGAGCAACAGTTTCTTCACTTTGTGCCATTGCGCGAAAAACTTGGCGTTGATGCGCGAAGCACGTTCGCGGCTTGAACTGTTCGTCCAACACTGACTTGCATTTCTCGTATTCGCTCGCACCCGCGGCCACTGTTCTGCTCTAAGGTCGGCGGTAGTGAAAACCAAATATCTTGCACTGCAGTCCCTGCTAAGTGCAGTAGCAGAGCTTTTTGGCGGGGTACCGCTGTTATCCCCTTTGCGGTAACGTACGGCTCAAATGCGCGGAGCCAGCGATCCCACCGTTGGGATGTGCTGGTTTGGTCCATGCCCGGCACAATAGGCTTGATATTAGTGTTCTCAGAATCCATGGCAGCCTAGGATTAGCACTCGTATTGAAACTTTGAATTGAAACAACGAATCGAATCACTTTGTCCCGAATTTAATCACTTTTGCCTCGTCGCCAATATAATATATCACACGAGCTTAATCCACAGGTTTAGCTAGTAGCTGCCATCTTTATTGAACTCCTTCACACATGTTACACAATGCTGCCAACATACAGGTTTACAGGTTTATCAATACACTACACGCGCCACAATCGACCTCGCTCCAAAGTAAGTTTTCCCTCATAATGAACCAGTGAACCAATTTACAAGATTTTTTCTTTATTCCTATTTTCTATTGGGTCTTTATCACATATATAATCAATAATCATCTATCGCTATCAAAGCTTGAACACTATGGGATCTCGGGGATCACTGGAGCTTGGATGTCATCGTACCTCACTGATCGACTGCAACGAGTCAAACTGACTGATCAGCATACCTCGCCATGAGAACGCGTGGAAAACGGGGTCCCCCAAGGCTCAATAATTAGTCCAATCTGTTTCTCACTTCTGGTTGATGACTTGGCACCGTGCGTCACGGACAACTCTCTAAATCGGAAAATAATACAATTTGCTGATGACTCGAGCGCTGCCGTTCATGCCAATAACAGCTTGGACCTCGACAAAGAAATCACTTCTACAATCGCGGACTTCTCCCACTGGTTCGGTCCAAACAAGCTCAGGATGAACGAAGCTAAAACCCAAATAGTCCTGTTTGCACCTCAGGGACAAGAAACTATACTCCCATCAAGCACGCTAACAGTCCCTTCAGCTAACTGTTTGGGATTGACAATCGACCACCATTTAAACTGGGTACCTCATGTTGACGGTCTGCTAAGTAAGATAGCAAAAGCTACCTTTGCCATTCGAACTCTTGCCCGAGAGTGCAACCTCTCAGTTTTGAGGACAGTATACTTTGCGCAAGTCCAATCCATCATCCAGTATGGTATTATCTTTTGGGGAGGGACACATCAAGCCATCCAAGTCTTCCGCGCTCAAAAACGGGTGATCAGATGCATGGTATCCACTAATGCTCGTCAATCATGCAGGCCTAAATTCCGTGAGCTTAATATAATGCCCTTACCTTGCCTGTACATTTTGGCTATTTGCCTGTTCGTTAAAGGGAATCTCCCCCGTTTCCAAACGGGCAGTCATCATGGACATGGCACGAAATCGGCTGTTAGCCTTATCCATGAGCGGCATAGACTGAAGTCAACGAGCTTAGGTGTCATGCAGATGGGTCGCAAGCTATACAATAAATTGCCTAGGGACCTGAAGTCCATCCAGGACGGACGAGCGTTCAAGAGTAACCTCAAACGATTTCTTTAGGAAAAGTCATACTACTCGGTGGAAGACCTCCTGGGGGAGAAGTGGAAGTGATCGTAATGCTTTTAATTATCGACACCCTGTGTCTTTTTATAAATCTTTTAATTCTCTTTTAAATTGTTTATGTTAATTATATTGTTTGTAATTTTGTATGTGTTTGTTGTACAGATTTTGACCATTACAATACTCGACTGATGTTTTCAGACTTCCGAGTCATACTGTATGCTTGTTCAATAAATAAAAATAAATAAATAAACCAGGATTGAGGATACTGCCTTTAAAACAACAAGAACCAATGCTAATTGTTTGTGTTATATGGCGAGGCTGTAATCTTACCTCTCTTTTTCTTTCTAGGTCCAAAGTGTGGATATTGCTGCTTTCAACAAAGTCTAAAACTGAAATCACAATGTTGATTTGCCATTCCAAACGTGTGTATGATCCATATTTGTAAAACCTGCATTGCATACTTTAGCCATACAAAAAAATTTAATTAATAGATAATTTATTTATTATTACTATTTTTTTTATTTCATCAATATTTAATTGAATGATGTCTACCTGGTATACATTACTAACGAAATTATCGAACTTTGATTTATAGGTTATAATATTTCTTGTTAAGTAGATAAAAGTTACAACAAAAGTACCCGCTTTGTACTATCGAAATTCTAGTATGTCTTTTATTCATTGCCAAACTATGTAATTCTCTCTTGTGTCCAACATATAATGTTTTTAGTTTTTAAACGAGAGTAAAACTAAAATTAATTACTGTTATGATATGTTTTGTATTTAATATTAAAATTTATAACTACAATCCCTCTTTAAAGTAGCCAACTTTACAGAGATTTGCTATATAGATTTTAGTCGACGGTCCAAATCAATACATATTTATAGAGTCTCTTGACTTGAGCACTGCCCTTGTTTTCTATGCTCGAACTACAGCTGTACTTACATTTGTTTTTTTGACTGACTACTTATATGATGAATGATGATTTAATGTATTTGTTCTTACAATGTCTCGTTTCGTCGTTCACTGTTTCTGAGGATGAAAACCAGTGGCAAACTGTGGATTGAAAATTGAAAGCTGTTGGGTAGACATCTGGAATAAAGGACTTATTAACTAGCACAAAAGTTTGTAAGTACTTCCAATTTGAGTCTGGTCTAGTTCTGTTATAGGTTTATACCTTCATATGCATGATAAGCCTACAGCTATTTAAGAAGTACTGTTATGGCAGGCATAATGTATCAGGTTTAACTTCAACACTAGACTCAAGTGTGTTCATGCTTGACCTCTGGGTACAATTTATTTTGGGTCTGCTATGAAAGTAAATGCTGCTATTTGAAATGAGCTTACTGAATAGTCACAGTGTGTTAACTGCTATTTAGTATATAATACACCTTACTAACCCAATGTCTCATGCTATATTATAAACTAACACTTCATGTCAAAAACTAATTTAAGGGCTGGATTAGATAAACAAATGAATATGTATAGACAGTCTCAAATGTGTGCACTGTGTGTAATCAATTTGACGTAGCCAATCGTGTCCAAGTCTGGAATGTGTGGAAAGCATAATAAATACTCAGTGGTTTGAATTCATGCAGTTACTATAATTCTTTTTGACACAAATTTTAAATTTCCCATTTGCAGTGCAGTTCCTTCAACTTAACGATTTCATCAGTCCATTAAAAGATAGTAGTAGGTATGTATTTGTTTTGTTATATACTTGATTCTTCTTCTTTTTTTTAAGTACCAGTTATGATGCTGTGTACCCTTTTTTATAGGGTGTATACTGTATATACTTTTATTGTCTATTTGGATTCCCCATAAAAATGAGAACTGTAGGCCTACTATATTTAGTACATTAGTAAAACATAATTTGATCCAACATATTAAGGCAGTTTGAACATTTGTTGAAATACGTTCATATTTCTATTCTGTATTTTGCCAGCCTGAAAATGCTACTTTTAAAAG
Organism: Isoperla grammatica; assembly: GCA_945910005.1. NCBI lineage: Eukaryota > Metazoa > Arthropoda > Insecta > Plecoptera > Perlodidae > Isoperla > Isoperla grammatica. Next base: position 622,688 of record OX246746.1, on the reverse strand, counting down.
TAAGGATGTTTTTGCTATGGAGTGATAAAATTACTGTTGTTACATTCCTACTAATTTCAAAATTTTTTGCTGCAATCACTTAACACCACCTTTGTCATATAAGACACCCCTCGGAAAATTGACTCGCACTTAACGAATGAAAATTGGGTACTTGAGAGTCTCGAGTAAACTCGACACCTTTTTTTGCCATATAGCTTGTGAGCCCTCTGTCGAACAGCAGGAATATCTTGATCTACCATCTAGAGATTACGTGAGTGGTTGCTGCCCAAGTGAAGAGGTTGAGACGAAAACAAAGGTTGCCAGAGCTGCCGTACTCGGCTAGGATGCTCCAGTATTAAAGTGATCAACATGCTTTCGCCCAGAGACTTCTTGGCACCGTCTACGATACTTAGATTTATAAGGGCCAGCGTTTAGGTATTAGTGTACTAAACTGCAGTCTCTACAATCGAGGTTTGAATCCTGATTTTACTATGGATGTTATGTGGTATTTCATCCTCTTCATTGTCTCGATTAGTTCGAATTGTAAATGGCAGTGCAATTTAACTGGCTATCAGGGAAGTGGTGGTGGCTGAATGTAGTACTCGGGCTTATGTGTTTCTTGTACCCGTAACGTATTTTAAGTGGTTTTGAAGAAAGTTCGGGAACAATTATTTCTGTTTTTTCTGTTACAGTATACTAGCAATAAATACCAGCAATTGTGTTATTAATTATTGTCAGTGCTTTTAGTGCATTGCTCTTTATAGCCACACTTTATTAGAATGCTGTAAGAGTTTGAAATTACTTATGAATAGAGTTGGCAACAAAAATACATTCTGTGCACACACTTGTCTGAATGTTTCTAATATAAGAATGATGTTATTTTGGGCAGGTGTGATGTCGTTTAAAACAAATGGGTATCCATTCGTGGAATCTGTAATAGGTACTGTACTAGCTAATGCTGTTTTACACTGTCAAAAGATTTCTATTTATTTTTCAAACTTCTTTACTTCAGCACAGTTCATAAAAACTAGGAATGTCCCATCCCTAATTAGAGAATTGTAAATTGTAAATAGATAATTGTATATCGATACGATAACGATATGCTTGTCATATCGCGATAATTGTACGATGCATATCGTGATTATCGGCAGTGATAATGTCCATCGTCGTACTTTCAAACTTTTCGCGCAAATATCGTTCACAAATGGTAGAAGCCTGCAACAGCTGTCGCCACGAGCGGCAACCTTTTAAGCAGTTTTACGGTGTATTAGGCAAAGACAGACACATAAGTTCTCTTTTCGATTCCGAAGTGCTTTATAACGTGCAACATATCTAAGCACATTTTTTTGTCACGATATATATGACGATACTTGTACCACTTAAAAAATATCGTATCGTGGTGATAATAAGTGCTTACGATATTATCGCGATATATCACGATAATTTTTTTTAAAAGCTACGATTTTCGATATGACTTTATCATACCGCATCCCTAATAAAAACCTGAAACACATGGGCCCGAATCCACAAAGCGGAGTTAAGAAAAAAAGAGTTAATTTTTAGAGTAAGCCGCGCTTTACTCCGGTTTCCGAATCCACAAAAGGAAGTTAGCCAGTTTTGGGGGTTATTTAAAGTCGATCGATGAAGTGAACTACCCATCCAATACAACAACTAAACTATTCAAATTAAATGGACATGAAAAAATACTTTTTTTTATTCTAATTTATGAATTTCAAGAATTTATTACATATGAGTAGCATTTAATACTGAACTTCTTGAAATTATATATTTTTTTTTATTAATAAAGTATATTTATAGTTTCTAATTTGAGTAGATTTGACGTAAAATTGACACACCAACGCGAATATCTCGAAAACGGATCGCATTCGACCATCTTTTTCAAACGTATTCATGTTAGTCATGAAGTTATCTACATTTAGGACGAAACTTTGTTACAATATATTACTTTTTGAAGGTGCTACGCAAAGTTATACGATTGAAAGTGTAGGTTTTTGTTCAGTTACAATGTATAGCCTAACATAGGATATTCCAATGCATTTCAACACTCAATAAATAAAAAACTAATAGCGGTAGGTGCATATTTTTTTCTACAATATTCACAAGCTTAATCTCAACTTGCATTACATACAATTTGAATGATTTATATTACATGTGCAGTTATCATCGATCGACTTTAACTCTAAAATTTAACTCCTGTCCTGTGGCAGGAGTTAAAAGTTTACTCCCGAGAGTTGATTTATTCAACATGGCGGACCCGTGCTTCTTGAGATTTAAAATAATTAATTGAAAAATTTGGTACACGTGTGTTCCAAATTGAAAGCTAAATTTATATATAAATATTTAGCAAGAACGTATTACAATCATTTCCCGTTTGAAATACTTTTAATTTCCCGCGAAGTTATAGGGTAGGTAAGTCCTGCCTCCCGCAGGCCACTTTTAAAAATGTCAACAACAGACAGCTGACTGACACTTTGAGGTCTCGCGTTTGGTTGCAGTTTGGATCGAGCAAGTAATTGAGGGGCAAAGAAGAGTGTTCCGAGAATAGCTGGATCTTCCAAACTACTCGAACAATAAGCTGTTACGAAATTAATACTTTCCAAAGCACAAAGTGTGTGTCAAACTCGAGGTTGGTTAGGTTAGCCCTAGGACCCTAGTCATCTGCTCATAGGCCTAGGCTACCTGCCCGTCGTTCGATTTGTCCTTGGTGTCACATTCCGTCAGGAAGACAAGTGTGTTTATGCGCTATATTGGCATCTGTCGAAAATTAGCTGGGAAGTGTCAATTGAAGAGGTTTTGAGAAGCCGTGGACACATTGCTCTGCAGGCGGAGCCCTAGGGCCTACCCTTTCGAAGTGCTAAGCCTAAGGCTAGGCCTAGCCACATAGACAAACAAGGTTAGTTGGAGAACAGACTCATTAACTTAAAACATAATCAGTTCTAGATTAATTCAGGCACTAGACCTAGGTAAACTGAGCTAGGTCTATGCTACCGGTAGGCCTACATCATTGTCCGCAGGCCTAACCTCTAGGTCTAGGCCCTAGCATAGCCTAGATAAATCCAATTGTAACTGGTAAGGCCTAGGGCCTTAGGCCTAGAACCCATAGCTTAGGCCTAGGCTACCTTAGACGTAGAGCTCGGACCTAAGGCACCAGACATGTGTAACGACAGTTCAATTATGACAATTGACAGTTGCTTATATGCCCAAGCTGTATCCTAGATTTTAATTGGCTGACTAATGAGGCCCTTTTTTGTATTTTCAGATTCAACTATGCTTTGTGCCAGTTCCCATATGCCATTGGGTGCATTGATGAAATACACATTGGATTAAAAGACCGGCAGAGAACAGGGTGGATATAATTAGCAAATTGTGTAAGTACGCATTACATCGCACATATTCCATTAACCCCACCTAGTCTACCGGTAAGGAATGGTAGGCCTAGGCCTACCATGTACAGTGGCCTCCAAAGTAAAATGTCACAACAACAATACGTTTGGCAGCAAAGCCACGTTAGCCCTACATAAGTTTCCGCTACTGTTGCCTCTTAGGTTTGTAAAATTTAATCATGTCATGTTGCGATTATTCACTTGGTAGGGTTACAGTAGGGCAGTGTTAAGGAAGAGGAACATGATGCTTAAATGTTTGTGGTTTGAATGTAGGACAGTGAAGATCTAGTAAAAAAGTATGATTTGATACACGTTGGTAGGTAAACTATAAAACTGTTGTAAGCTACCTTCACATAAAATGTAGGTTCGAGGCTAAAGAATGGCAAGAAGATATTTTACGCAGTCCCCAAAATAATGCGTTCTCCTTTTCTTTCCAGTTATTTTAGTCTGCACTCATAGGCGTGCCAAGCGTCTGACATTAGACCCGGCACAAGGTGGCGTGGTACAGCTGGGGTCTGGGGCGAAGCCCCAGCCGTTGTAGGCAATTTCGCCGTAGGCGACATTTTTTTCGGGTGATGCACTAACTTGTATAGCCTAAAACGCGATTTTAAGACGCGACGCTTCCCGCTGCCATAGGATCTTGTGGCCCTTATATAGAGTTATGTTTCGTTTCATTTAAATAAAAGATAAATTGGAAATTATTTGCACAGCCCCGGGTGAAGTTAACCTTTGCGTAAAAACGCGCTACTGACAGTGCATTTTAATTTGAAGACTAATTTAAAGTTAAGTTTACAGATAAACTGCTCTCGGCCCAGGCCGGGTCTAAAAAAATTGGAGTCCAGCACGGCCCGACCGCCAAGTTGACACATTAGGTCCGGCCTGGGGCGAATAGGCCTGGGTCGTGCGCACGCCTATGTCTGCACTGAGTTTAGTGTCTCATACGAGCTAAATTATCTGCAAATATTAGATTTTTGTGTAACAAATTAGAAAATAGAAACAATTATTAGCGACACCTCACATCAGTCACATGTCGATACACCGTGGTTGGATGAATCGATTAATGAATATGTAGGCCTACATGCCTTAATCCCACCCACAAAATGTACCTACTATATGCATACATGACCTTAGGTAGGCAGACAGTATTGATAATTAACCTGTTTCAGAACGGTTTATGAGAATAACTGGTACAGATTACTGCAAAAGAGTTATTGGTACAAAAGCTTATGTAAAACATTCCCAAACAATGTTTCATGTTGATTTTATTATATTTCTTTTTAAAAATTGCTTCATTTATTTAATTATTTTTATGCATCATTTTATTCTTTTCCATTACAAAGCTTATTTGTTTATTTATTTTATTGTTTAAATAAATAAATAGGTAGGTAATTTATTTTCCCTTCTTGCTGTAGAGGTGGTACCTAGCAACAAGTATTAAAAAGTAAAAACTAGTATTTCTCCAGCAGCAAATTTTACTTTAAAATTACTTAATTTAATTTGATATTTATTGAATTGGTTTGAATATGCAACTGTTTTTCAAGCACCTGATACCTATTGGTGAGGGAACACACTTTTGCAATATAATTTTTAAAATTTCTTCAAATATAACCGATAATTTTCATCTTGTAGCTGCATATTGTCTAAAATTATTTCAAATTGATATTGTTTCAGTTGTGGAGAGGATTTTTACCCCGCGACTGGCGCTCACTGTACCACCACCACCACCACCACCATGGACCAGGACCAGGACCAGGACCAGTAGCACACAGCATCCATGATCGGGGCCAAACAAACAGAGCTAGAGGTGCAACAGCAGCAGCTTCATCTCATTGTCAATCGATTTACGTGTTTGTGATTTAATTTGTGGCAATATAACAGCAAACGTCGGGTGAAAAGTGCTCCAGTGTTTTGTATAATATTCTTGTTTATCTTTTGTAGATGATTTGAATCGCACACCTACAGTTTTTTTTATGGAAAAACATAACTTTCATATGATCCGATAATGCATGGGATTGAATTTCTCTAAAATTGTTCCTCATAAAGTGGTATTGTTGGGGTATTGTTAGGAAGAACGAAGTACTAGTGTTAAATAATCAATATACCTAATGCATTTTATATCCAAACTAAGTAAATGTAAATGTTAATATAATTAATTCACACTAGCTGAAGCTGAATAGCTGAAGGTAGACTATCGGTTGGTACACACAGAGGGGGGTGGAGTAAGATCGCCTCCAGTTGCTACAACTTGGTGCCCCCTGGTAACGTGCGTGAACATAACAAGTGGAAACGAGTGGAGTTTACGTACGGCTAAACGATCTTATAAATACACCATATCCTTGGTTGCCCAAAATGTTTTCTCAGACATCCTCCAACCGCCCTTTTAAGGACGATGACAAAGGTAAATCAAACCTGAAGATTATTTTTTGGAACGCTGGCGGATTCACTCCCGCCAAATATGTTGAATTTCGGAAATTAGTTTTACGAGAAGACGCAGATGTTTACGCCATTGTAGAGGCAGGGAAAGCATCTGAAGACCTGAATGACTATTGCATCCCTGATTATCAGACGTTTGCCCTAAAGAGAGCAAGGCAGATTACATCGGGCATTATCATTGCAGCAAAAATAAATCTGGATGCAAAGTTTACAGTGATACATGAAATGACAAATGAAAACAAGATTGAGATTGCCCAGATTGAAATCTGGAAGAATAGAAGCAAACACAATGTTATTGTTGTGTACAATCCCCCCAACAACATACCAGATTTAATGGGTATTAAGGGAGAACCACATACCGTTATTGTTGGGGACTTTAATGCGCCATCAAGAAGATAGGGGTACAAACATTCTACTCCAGTAGGACGAGAGGTTGAAGACTTCATTAAATAAATAAATAAATAAATTCACATTTAGAGTCTACCCACTCAGTAATTAAACTGATTTGCAGTGGGGGACTTTAATTTAAAGTGACTAAACCAACCCTGCAGGCTTCGAACACCATCGACGAGTGAGCGATAACCAATCAAAGATCGATATTTCAAATATGAAACAGATGAATCAGTGATTGGACAGTGCGAACACCTGCGGACAGATGCCAGAATCAACAAGGCCGATTCAGAACAACTTTGAATTTATTGAGTGCTTCGTTGCTAGGACGGCTCCAAAGTCACCGTTTACTTATTCCTAAGCCAAGAAGTAATGGATTTGAATCCACATTAGAAGTTAAAAAAACTTCTGCCTGAAGCGGGATTTGAACCCGGGACCTTCTGCATTGGAAGCAGGGATGCTTACCACTGGACCAACGAGCCACCTACTGGACCAACGAGCCACCTACTGGACCAACGAGCCACCATTGATGGTAACCCTTACCAAGTCGTAGCAAGTAAATGTAATACCCCAACTTTCTTGTCCCATGCCGGACATACATCCCAGCCGGACCTGGTAATAGCCCACTCTAACATCTACAAGGACATTTCCCAAAAAACCTATAGAAGACCCAGGAGGGATAGGACATCGAGCAATTTCAATAACGATTCGAAAAGTAGAGGGTGCTCAAAAAACGCTTGACATGAAGCCAAGATGGAATTTTAAAAGAGCTAGATAGGATCATTATAAACAGATTTCCAACACGTATTTAACCCCGGATCTAATTGATGATAACCCAGATAAATCGGAGAAAAGATTCCGGGATCAAGTCCTTACCTGTGCTCTGAAAGCGGTGCCAAGAGGAGCAGTAAAGAAGTATAAGCCATTTTGGAGTGACAAACTAACAGAACTAAAAAAAGAGAGAGATAGGAACAGAAAAAACGTGGAACGAACGGGGCGAGTGCAGCATGGAATAGAGTTACGGAAAAGTCAAGCCAAACTTACCCATGAAATATTGGATAGTAAGAGGAGAGCCTACCTAGAATTTATCGAGCAGATGGATTACAGAACAGATTGTAAAAAGACCCACCAGATGGTATCCACTTTGAACAATACCAGATCCCAAGAAAGAAATGCTCCCCTCCGTAGTGGGGCTGGAATCATAACAACCAGTTTAGGTAAAGCCAAAGCTCTGGCCAAACATTATGCGGCTGTTAGCAGGACAGATGTTGGAAGAAGAAGTATACCCCTCTGCAGAGAGCTGAGAAAGCGTCGGCAGGAGGAAGAAGTAATTGAAGCTCATAATACGCCTTTTACAATGAATGAAATGAAGAGAGCTTTAAACAACACAAAAGTTGGTAAAGCACCTGGACCGGATAATATTCCCTCAGAACTCTTAACTCAGCTAGGTGGTAAAGCAGTAGAAACCCTACTCAAGCTTATTAACCTGACATGGGAAAAATATGTCCCGGCAGAGTGGAGAAAGGCAGAAATAACACCGATTCTTAAACCTAATAAGGATCCAGAGGATATTTCCAGTTACCGACCGATCTCCCTGACAAGTTGTGTATGCAAACTTGCAGAGCGTATGGTTTTAAAACGTCTTAGTGACTATCTAGAAGACAAAGGTTTGTTGGCTGAGGAGCAGGCAGGTTTCAGACCTAATCGTAGCACTGTTGACCAACTGGCAAGACTGTCGCAGGATGTAAAGGACGCTTTCCAAAGAAGGGAATCAACGCTGGCTGTTATGGAGGATTTCAAAACAGCATACGACACCATATGGAGAACCAAGTTGCTGACACAACTAAGTAGGTTAAAAGTATCTGGAAATCTACTTGGGTGGATCAAAAGTTTTTTGGACCAACGTTTCATAAGAGTCTCTTTCCAAGATTCTAAATCGGGTTATCAGCAACTCAAGCAAGGCCTACCACAAGGATCGGTTCTAAGCCCAACGCTTTTCAATGTCATGATAAATGATCTTGCTACGGAACTCAAAGACAAGTCTGGTATACAGGTGCTACTACAGTAAACCACCAGTTATACGATGCTCAGTTGTACGATATTTGTACATATACGATGAAAATGATTGGTCCCCACCAACTTGCTTAGTGTATTTATGAATAAAACAATCAGTTATACGATATCGGATTATACGATATTTGGGTTTATACGATGTATTTTTTAGCTCCAGGCAAGTATGGAACTCTCAGTAATAGGATATCTCGTTTGACAAAAGCGGTCTGGACCGCCGTGCGCTAATGAGTCATCTGGCAGGCCATTCTGCTGGCTTGATCTTATATTGTTGCCGACGAAACTTGTGAGCCCCCCCCCCCCCCCCTCAACCCTAGCACCGTTTCCGACCACAGACTACCGCAGGCTTGTAAAGTATGAATGAAAACGAATGACGGCTTTATTGGTTGTAGATTTATGGTAGGTATCGAGCGCTGTCAGCGGCTGGTGTTCACAGACTGGGCGGGTGAGTGATTTGAGGGGGGGGGGGGGGGGAGGATGTTCTGTATAGCCCCCCCCCCCCCCCCCCCATTCATGCGCCAGCCGAACCGAACCCAACTCAACCCACAATAAAGCAGGTAGCGGGTGGATGAAGCAAGGCAGAACAGCTGTCTTTGTGTCATCGTATTGACATTCCAGTGCCACGCGAATCCTTGTTTGTCTAAAGAGTTGCTCTAAATTAACTTTCAATTTAAATTAGGACAAAAAAACGCAAAACAAAATAATCTTGTTTTATTCTGAAAGAATTCCTAACTTATCTGCTAAAGTTATCTGTTCCCTGATACGAGCGGTGAGTGACACGGCAACGCAGCGTATGCGTGACTCACGGGTCGCTTTCACTGACCGCGTTCGCGCGCTACGTGTTGGCGGCCGATGCAGCATCAGTAGCCGCGAGCCGTGTTTCCCGCTGCCCGGGCTTCTGTACGATACGTGATCCGTGATCCACGATATTATGAGTTCTTCTTGTAGGCCATTTATAAGCGTGCATGAATTCATTATAGCAGTCAACCATTTTTTATTAAATTAATAGATTTACCACGATTAGTTTAATGTGTCAATATTATTATGTTAATTGCTAAAAACAAAAAAAGATAAAGGTTTCTTATAATCAATAAATTCAATCATTAACTGATGTGACTAGTTTATGGCCTAACCCCTAACCCCCCCCCCCCCCCCCCCGACCACAACATAAAACTACCCATAATTTGTTTTATAGCTGCCACATGTTCTTTGGCTGTAAATATCAATAATCAGTTGTACGATATTTTGAGTTATACGATGGCATTAGCCAGACCCTCGACGATCGTATAACTGGTGGTTTACTGTATATGCAGACGACGTAGTAATGTGGAATTCGTCCAATGACATTGAGAGTCTTCAAAGACAAATGAACGAAGCTCTTGTCGTTTTGGCACAATGGGCTGACAACAATGCAATGACGGTTAGTGTTAATACAACAAAAACAACATACCAGCTCTTCTCATTATCTCACGAGAAGACTGTAGCACAAACCCCATTGTATCTTAAGTATAAAACCCAGGAGCTCAAACAAAGCTACAATTCCAAATATCTGGGCGTAGCTATGGACCAGAAACTTAGCTGGAAAGAACACGCAATGGAAACGGCTAGGAAAGGAACTAAAAGAATGAACCTCTTGAAAAGACTAACTGGCTCAAAGTGGGGAGCGTCTCACAACACTTTGGTCACAACATATAAGACGTATGTTAGACCAGCATTGGAGTATGGTGGTGAGGTTTTTGTTACAGCCACAAAAAATGTTACTGACAAAATTGACAAAGTACAAAACCAGGCCATGAGACTTATATGTGGTGCTCCCAAATCTACACCTATAGCCGCAATGGAGCTCCAAACTGGTTTAGAACCACTGAAGGCACGCAGAGAAAAAAGTGCAATGAAGCTCCACGAGAGGTTGTTAAGGGGAAAGGATGACTACTGGAGGGACTATGGAAATGGATTTGAGAGACTAAAGACACACAAGAACTTCTCACAGACTGCAGTCATGTTAAAACAGAAATACCAAATTCCAGACTGCCCACGTACACGCCTTAGCCAAAGAAACGGGAACAACAATGTAAGACCCCCAATGGATGTTATGCTAGAACTTGACAAAAAGTGCAGAAAGCAGCATGTTCAGCCCAAGAGGTAAGACAGATAACATACCGTACTCTACACTCCCGGTACCCAGTGCCAACCTGGCTGCACGTGTATACGGATGGATCTGCAACACCACCTAAGGGGCTTGCGGGAGCAGGAGTTTATTGTCAGGTTTTTGAAAAACACACTGCGGCTGGCAAATTTGGAACAAACTTTGACGGGGAACTGGAAGCCATCCACCTTGCACAAACCGAAGTAGGCAATATTAAGTAGGGCTGGGCTATGACATAAAGTTCAAATATCGGTTAGGCAAAAATTTCGATATCGATATCGATATATCGAAAGCAATACATGTGGTTTCAATATCCCCTCCCACTTCCCAGTTTGCAGTTAAATGAAAAACAAAATATTTTCTAAACCATTGTGTCTTTTATTTATTAATTTAAGTACACTGATCTGGTCATAAAACTGTTAATGAAGGGGTATTGTATTGTTATTATTAATATCAATTATTAAAGTAGGCTACTATGTAGAAAAAGTCTTGCTTCTTTCTTCGTCTTTGTGCATGTGTAAGCGCCAAGCGAGTGTACTTTGTGCGTGTAACTGGGGCGAGGGGCGAGAGGGGAATGCTTATGCACACGGCCGGACTCCTTCCTCTTTGCGGCCGGCTGACTGGTTGAAGCGGGTGAAGTGGGAGTTGGGGGACGGACAAGTGTAGCGACGAGTAGTAAGGGGAGGCGATGAAAGGTGACGAGAACATTTTCAAGTTGGGGTTTTTTTGCACAGGCAATTGAAACATGAAACATTGGAAATTAAAACTTGGTTTTAGAAATTTTAATTTTAATTTTTTTTTTCAATATTACTGTATTTCGATATTCAACCAAATATCGATTGTACTAGGCAGTTTAGAAGGCTCCGACTTCTTCGGATGTGACGTCACCGGAAGAGCCCCGGAGCAGTCAATGGAGGCAGTCTTGCCGTGTGGTTCACACAATGTATCTGTGTCGTTTAATCACGAAATAAACCTACATATTGTACCAGTAAATATGTGTATACTTATTCAAGTCTAGTAACAAGTTAGTACAATGGCGACGAGGATAGGATTACGTAATCCAACGTGAGTAAAGTGCGGTAATACCTGATTTCAATTTCGTCAAACACGTGGTTGCATAGTCTAGGCCTAGGCTTAGGCCAGTGCTCCTTCTTCTCGTTGTATCATGGCCAAGTTTGGGCACATCGAACAGTTTGATGGAAACGTATCAGAGTTCACGTCGTATATAGAACGGTTGGAACAATATTTCAAGGCAAATAAAATCGAGGACAGTGATAAAGTGGCAGCGTTCATTTCAGTGATTGGCGCAAAAAGCTACACCGTATTGAAGGACTTGGTGTCACCCGACCTTCCAGGGGATCAGTCCTACACACAGTTAGTGCAAATCTTACGTCACCACTACGCACCAAAAAGGAACGTAGTAGCGGAACGTTTTACGTTCTATTCCCGCAGTCAAGGCGAGGGTGAAACGGTGGCAGAATATGAAGTAGCTCTGCGGCATCTTGCAGCTACGTGTGAGTTTAAAACCTTTTTGTGTGAGGCGTTGCGTGACCGGTTTATGTGCGGAATACGTGACAAAGATATTCAAAAGGAACTGCTAACACAGAGTAATTTGACTTTCAACAATGCAGTGGTGCTTGCCAAAAGTATGGAAATGGCTTTCCAACAAGCTCGTTTACTGACCAGTCAACCAGTGTCGTCAGCAGGAAGCGTAAATCAAATAAAGAAGAATAACAAGAAGTGGAACAAGACCGAGGGCGAGTCCAGATCCCAGAAGCAGTCCACTAGTAAATGTTATCGTTGTGGGAGGTCCCATAATGCAGCAGACTGTCCTGCTAAAGAGTGGAAGTGTTTTGTGTGCCAAAAAGTGGGCCATATAAGTAAAATGTGTAAGTCAAAAGGCGAAAAGCCTACTCAGTCAAAATCGAAAGTGCATTTTACAGAGGGGGAAGCTTCTTCGTCAGAAGAAAGTGAAATTCTCCATGTAGTGTATGCGTGTGAGAAAGTGAAACTTAGACCTAAGTCTGCATACGAAGTAACAATGGACATAGAAACGGTTCCAGTGCTTCTAAATGTAGATACGGGAGCAGTATGTACCGTAATACCACATGAACATGAAGTATACAAGAAACTGGTATCAAAAGGTGTGAAAATAGCTCCTAGTAGTGTTAAATTGTCTACCTACAATGGTTCTAGTCTTCCTGTAGTGGGAGAAATAGGGGTAAGTGTGGAGTACCAAGGTACCTCATATGGCAGTCTGACCATGGTTGTGGTGAAAAGTGGAAAAATGTCAGACCCAATTCTGTTAGGTAGGGACTGGTTAAGCAAAATTCCATTGGATTGGAAATCAATGTGTACAATAAATTCTGTAACTAAGCCTGTGCTGGCTCCACAGAGAAAGCAATTTGTGGATACGTTAAAAGAGAAATTTCAATCGGTGTTCAGTGAACAGACCGGGGAGATCCGTAAGTTTAGGGCTAACATTGTCCTTAAAGAGGGGGTGAGTCCTGTTTACGGTAAAGCTTACAGTGTTCCCTTTGCATTAAGAGATAAAGTGAAAGAAGAGTTAGAGCGCCAACAAAAGGCAGGTATCCTAGAACCAGTAAAACATAGCGAGTGGGCTACACCGATACTAGCGGTACCCAAACCTGATGGGGGTATAAGGCTTTGTGGGGATTTTAAGGCAACCCTAAATCAAGCATCGAAAACGGAGCATTATCCGTTGCCTACATTTGAGGATATGTCAATAAATTGGGCCGGGTGTAAAGTGTTCACGAAGCTTGACCTAGCCAACGCATATCAACAAGTAGCAGTAGGTGAAAGTTCGCAAGAATTACTGACAGTGAATACTCATTTGGGATTGTTTAGGTATACCCGGTTAGTGTATGGTATTAGCAGTGCCCCATCCATATTTCAATCAATAATGGATCAAGTACTTAGAGGAATACCAGGGGTAACTTGCTTCCTTGATGATATACTAGTATCTGGTAAAGACGAACTAGAATGTAAAGAAAGATCATATAGGGTGTTTGAGCGTTTGGAGAAATACAATTTCAGAATAAAAGAAAAGAAATGTGAATTCTTGGTGACTTCGGTTGAATACGTCGGACACATCATTGATGGGGACGGTATTCACCCAACTCAGGAAAAGGTAGAGGCATTGATGAATGCACCGGTACCAGAGAACGTGGCACAACTTAAATCGTATCTAGGGTTAGTCCAGTATTATCATAAGTTTTTGCCGATGTTATCAACGGTATTGAAGCCTTTATATAACTTGACGTCCGAATTAGAGTGGGGTTGGAACCAAGAAACTCAAAAAGCATTTGATGATAGTAAACAGTTATTGTTAAGCAGTCAGGTTCTTTTGCATTTCGACTGCAGTAAGCCCATAGTAGTAGCGGCTGATGCATCTCCATATGGTATAGGAGCGGTCTTGTCCCAGGTAACCGAACAGGGTATAGAAAGACCAGTGGCGTTTGCATCTCGAGTTTTAACCAGTGCAGAGTGTAATTATGCACAGACCGAAAAAGAGGCTTTAGCTCTCATCTATGCGGTAAAAAAGTTTCATAAATATCTTTATGGGCGCAAGTTCTTGTTGGTAACAGACCATCAGCCCTTAGCATCTATTTTAGGTTCAAAAAGTCGTTTGCCAGCATTAGCGGCAGCGAGAATGCAGAGGTGGGCAATTTTGTTGTCGGGATACAACTACGACATTAAGTACCGGAAGGGCAAAGATATGGCCCCAGCCGATGCAATGTCAAGGTTACCACTTCCCAGGTGCACCTATGACAAAGAAAAGCAGGTGAATTACTTTTCTCCTTCGTCACTTTTGCCCATATCATCGGATGATATCAGTAAAGCCACCAGAAATGATGAGATATTAGGTAAAGTTTATGACCTAATGTTAAATGGTTGGCCTGAAAAGATAACCAATGATACCCTGCTACCCTATTTTCATAAACGGCTAGAGCTCTCCACCGATGCAGGATGTGTAACTTGGGGTAACCGTGTAATCATTCCAACTTCCTTACGTAAAACTGTAATCAAACTATTGCACGAAGAGCATCCAGGCACAACCCGGATGAAAATGTTATCCCGGAGTTATGTATGGTGGCCAAACTTAGATGATGATATTGTAGAAACAATAAAGACATGTAAAATTTGCCAAACAACTCAACAAAAATCAGAGTCAGTACCACTTCATAGTTGGTCATGGACGACTAGAGTATGGCAAAGGTTACATGCCGATTTTGCTCAAAAAGAAGGTAAACATTTTCTGTTAATTTATAATGTACATTCCAAATGGTTAGAAGTGGAAATCATGGGGAGTACGATAGCTGAAAAGACCATCGAAAAATTCCAAAAAGTGTTTTCAGTATTTGGTTTGCCTGAGGAACTGGTGGTAGATAATGGACCGCCATTCAGTTCACAGGAATTTGCAAACTTTTGTAAACAGAATGCCATAGCACTCAAGTTCAGTCCGCCCATTCATCCTAAATCTAATGGCTCTGCAGAACGAGCAGTGAGAACCTTAAAGTCAGCCTTGTTGAAGCAGGTACTAGAGGACGAGGAAAACTCGACAGTTCGTTCTATGCAGCATAGGCTCAATAACTTTTTGTTTTCATACCGAAACACACCCCATTCAGTAACAGAAATTACACCGGCTGAACTGTTGCTCAAACGAAAACCGAGAACACGTCTGGCCTGTTTAAAACCACATTTTAATTTCAAAATGCAGGAAAAGCAGAGTCAAAACAAATGTCTCAGGGATAAATGTCTCAAACAAGAGAGGGTATTTAAAGAAGGAGATAAGGTGTTGGTGAAATGTGTGCGTGGAGAGACAGAAAAGTGGCAACCTGGAAGGATTGTAAAGGTTGTTAGTTTAGTAACCTACATTGTAAATGTTAATTTTAGGAAGCGTTTTGTTCACGCTGACCACCTTAGAGTATCTCAGTTGTCAGAGCAAGAGCACGAAGATAAACCATTAAGGAGGTCTCCACAGGTAAAATTGGAAGGGTTAGATGAGCAGGAAGTAATGCCACAAGAAATTGAAAGTAGCCCTGTAAGCTGTAGCCCTGCGAAACCTACCAATGAGGCCTGTCTTCCTTCACCGGTAGACCTACCACTTCGTCGCTCTAAAAGAGAACCTAAGCCAGTGGAGCGCTTGAACTTGTAGATCTTAGAACTAGTATTAATCTTATTCATACCTTGTGTGCAATGTCAAGTAATTGTCAAATTATACAATTATGTAATCAATGTAAAGTGATGCCTATCTCCAAAGATGGAAGAGGGAGAAGTTGTACTAGGCAGTTTAGAAGGCTCCGACTTCTTCGGATGTGACGTCACCGGAAGAGCCCCGGAGCAGTCAATGGAGGCAGTCTTGCCGTGTGGTTCACACAATGTATCTGTGTCGTTTAATCACGAAATAAACCTACATATTGTACCAGTAAATATGTGTATACTTATTCAAGTCTAGTAATAAGTTAGTACATCGATATCGAATGAATCGGCTCGTATCGATATCGTATCGAAATATCGATCTCCTTGCCCAGCCCTAATATTAAGCCATCACAGCCAGTGGTGATCTTGGTAGATTCAAGGGCAGCACTACAAGCCTTGATATCTCAAAGAGATACAGATTGTGAGATAACAGTAGCATGTAGGGAAGAGTACTACAAGCTCTATGACAAAGGCTGGCAAGTATGTTTTCAATGGATCCCTAGTCATTGCTCAATAGTGGGAGATGAAAAAGCCTGGCAAAGATGGGAGCTAAATTGAAACAACCTGAAAAGGCAATCTCACTGCAGTCCATCAAGTCTACAATCAATAACAATAACCAAGTCAGCTTAGAGTTAAAGAAACAGTATGAAGTAAGGCGCGAGGGAAAAGATGGGAACCGCTTATAAGGAAGGAGAAAATGAACGCAAGGAAAATTGATAAGGAAGAAAGAAGGGTATACGTGGCAAATTTCCGGATGGACACCGGCCACGACTACCTGCAAGCCCATCTGCACAAAATAGGAGTTGTGGATACGAGAATATGCCCACTCTGCAAAGAACAAGACCAGGACGCGGAACATCTTACGATATGTGTCTCTTTGACAGCAGAAAGGGATCTAATGGAGGGGCAAAAGATAGCAAGGAGGAAAAATGTGGCAAACCTTTATTGGGCAACTAGGCAGAGAATGGCATAAGTTCCAACTCTGGGTGTTCGAAAGAAGAAGAAGGTTGGTACACTTTCTGTTCTTTTAAAACATAGGCCTACTTTACAACAAGGTCAGACGACTCGATACTTTTACTCGACTTAATAGAAAATCAAACCTACCCTGGATATATTCAACTCTGAACCGAACTCTAAGCGGAAGGCCTAGGGTTGATTCTTATAGTAACTTTTTTTCATAAAAAAGCCATACTTTTGTTGCAAGCCCCGATTCAATACAATTTTAATTCTTTGGTATTGCTTCCACTTTTTGGTAGATTAATAAATATACATATTTTTAAGAAAACATACCTTGACAAGTGATACTATGGTTGCAGTGATACGGACAGGCTACGTTTTAGTAAATAACATAGTGCCACAGGTAGCCTACATGTACCATGTTGGATGTATGTTACTGTATGTTGTGTATTGTATATTAACTTAATTAAGTTGTAAAAATGAAAACATGCTATAATAAATATTTCTACTACTAAATTGTTTTATGTCTACATATATGTTATATTATGTAGTGATGACATAATACATTTGTTCCTTTCTCATGCAATTGTATATGGCCAACCAAGGTTAAAGAATATTTGTGGCCCTTGTAATTATTTGGAACAAAAAATGAGAGAACATCATGGAGGCCTATAGGCCTAGGTAAGTAGAAGTCTGTAGAAATTAGTATGACCATACCAATTATTGACATTTTATAAGGCAATAACATTTGTTTAGTGCTATAATTTTTTTATCAATCTGTGCGTCAAGCTACTTGTGTATGGTACCAAAGCGTATCGTAAGAGATAAATACAATAACATTGTGGGCGAGCCATACTAATTGTAGGGCTAATGTGCAGTATAGCCTGCATGCCTTGGTCTAGTATGCACAACTATGTAGGCCTATTGACTTGCCCACAAAGCTAGGTATTGCAATTATAATAAGTGGGACATTCAGCCTAAAACATGAGTGGATCTAGCACTAGAAGGGCCTACAGACGTCTCCATAGTTTTCACAAAACGTCATGTTTGGTTTTGAAGTAAAGACCACGATCATACACCATGCACAGATAGACCAAACGTTACCTAGGTGTGCAATATGCAATGCAAATTATAATAAAAAAGGCTTACACTAGACCTTTATGAACAATAGAGTTGGCGAAAGCGAATATCTGAGCAGAGGAGGCCTAGAAATGTCAGTTTTATTATGAATGAAATGATGCCAGATACAGGCCTAGAAATAACATGTCTGCCTAGGGCTTGTGCTGTAATCTTTTACCCTTTGCCTATGAAAATGTGTACGATTCTTGCAATTACGTTTTATATATTCTTCTAGGCCTACCACGGGAATACCCCTCGTATTCACGGCTTTTATAATACCGTAATTTTGTTCCTTGCAATACCTTTTGGCATTTTGTTACGCTCGGGGAGCAAATTTTGCCGACATAATAGCTTTCAATTTGTTTAGCTCAATAATTATTACTCCAAACTCGTCTGGTAAATATAGTTTTCCGTATAGGCCTACAAGTAATTCTGACCGTAATTGTAGGCGTTCACTTCGGTAATACGTCTATGTGTAGATATAGGAAATACTTGCTGAACAAGATCGAATACAAATTTAAATCTTGTTCCTTATAATAACAGCTTTCCATTGGCTTTCAATAAAAGTAAAGTTGTTATTGGTTGATATTCATGGCGTCACCTATGATGTCACTGATATTTAACTTCTTACTAACTCCGAAAATAACTCTCCTTCGTGGATACGGAAACCGGAGTAAAAAATCGAGTTAAAATTCGGGGGTTAGCGAGGAGTAAAAAACAGGAGTTAATTTAACTCTACTCCCAAATTTAACTCTGCTTTGTGGATTCGGGCCATGGGATGTAATAAAAACACAGAACTAAGATTTAAGGTCGGTGCACAATAGCCCGGTAACGATAACTGTAACGATAACGATAACGGGAAAGAAGTTCGATTTCATGTTAAATTACGATACGATGCACAATAAGAGCTTCCCGTTACCGGGCCCGGTAACGGTAACGGAAAGTTCGCCAAGTTTTAACTTAACGTTACCGTTCCCGTCCTTACGTTACCGGGACCAATCAGAATCAAGCGTCCACGGCCTGTTAAAAGTATTAGCAAATAGCCGAGCGTCTGCTTAACGGGCAATTGTGCATCGAATGCCTTCCTGTTACCGTTTTATCGTTATCGTTATAGTTACAGTTATCGTTACCGGGCAATTGTGCACCGACCTTAACACAAAATAAATTGAACATGAAATTTGTTTAATTACTTTAATACAATTTCAAAGTTAATTTCAAGTCTATAAACAGAAAATGTTGATGCAAAAGTTGGATGAAATTTATTGACTAACTTATGCTTCAACTTTTTCATTGAGGACATGCTCCATTTTTGCTACAAGTTTAAACAAACAAACCAACCATAAGAGACTACTATCAACAAAAAGACAAAGGTTGGCAATGCCAGCTGAGCCAGCTTGAACTAGTTCGTCGAAAATAGAAAGCATATACTGAATATGTATTGATAAAACTAACAAATGGACCATGTTTATATGTAATTTCGTTGAATTGTTAAGTCAATACCATAACCCATAAGGTAAATAGATCAGTAAAGTAAGTACATCGCAGCGTGAAAGTGCCGCTCGCCTTCCATGTCGTGATTTCAGAATATGTTTGCTCTATTCGATTGCCCGGCAGAATTGATTGTCAATGTTTGCTTCGACTTTTCGTAATTCATGAATTCATTTTCTTGGGTGATAACTTTGACCATGTCAAACGGCTAGGTAAAATAATAGCCTTACTATTCAATTTGATTGGTTTGATTATACAAAAGTGCAAAACACTTTCTTCTCTAACGTGGACATAACAATTAGGCTAAAGACATTCCACAGCAACCTTGTGGATTATGCCATCATAGATGAGTTAGGCATTGACCAACCAAATGTTGGTATCTTTCTCATCCAATCACACACATCATCAGCATTCACAAACTGCTGTAGAACCACTTTACGTATTTAATTTCTTCCTATCCAATAATGGAGAAAATGATTTTGGTGTTCTTTATCCTGTTTGCTGGAGTAAATGAAACATATCACTAGTAGCTGCCTAGGCGTTCCAAAAGTATTATTTTTACTCCAGGGTCCGGATTCACAAGAGGTCCTAAGTATTTTTTTTAGTCTTATCTCTAAGACCGGCCTAACTTTGAACCTCTTGTGAATCCAGGAAAATATCTGAGAACAGACTTTAAAACATATTATTGGAATGTTCATTGTGTCCTTGTTCCTACTAGGAGTAAAGCTTGTATTACACGGTCAAACTTTTTCATCCAACTCCTTGAATCCAAGGACAAAAGCGCATCAATAACAGTCAGTATGTAGTCAAATACAACAATAGGAATTATTTATTGATGCGCTTTTGTCCTTGAATTCAAGGAGTTGGATGAAAAAGTTTGACCGTGTAATACAGGCTTTAGTAACTTCTTCGTGGGTCCTGGGTCTGGTTTAACTGGAGGTCCAAAGTTAGGCCCGTCTAAAGCCTGTATTACACGGTCAAATTTTTCATTCAAGAAGTTGAATTCAATCTTGAGTTCAACGAATTTGACCGTGTAATCGCCAAACTTGAATGAAAAAAATTGAGCTCAAGACTTGAATTCAATGTTGACTTCAACTTTTTTCAATTAGCGCATGCTCTAATTTCCATCAAACTTGAAGGAAACCAACCTATCAGGATCAACCTTCACCTGCACTGGCGCACTCCAGAGGCTTCGGCCAAAACTAAACGCAAACATAACCAACCCATAACAAACCCAAACATAATCATCTTAGTATCCTTGACATAACCTAACCCGACGAGGTTATATGAAGTGGTTATATAAATGAGCCTTGTTTGTACGCGATGCCATCGCCAGATTACCATAACGGTAATAAACTAATTATACTTGTTACAATTTAGAACCCTAGGCTAGCCATCTGAATGAACATTAAGGTTATGGTTGGTTACCTAGGCTAGGCGCTAGGCCTAGGCCTAGGCCAGGTTTAGTAATGTCAGTGGGCTTAAGCTCAATAATGTAAGTACTATGTAGTCCTACTACTGAACTATGAATGACAATTCCTATATGTATAATGTATATTATGTATATGTCAATTGCAGAGAAATAAAATACAAATGCATGCATAGGGACCTAGGCCTAGGCTTAGAATACGCGGGAACGGGAATAGGCCTACGGAATTCCACCAATCAGGACACAAGTTACACACCTACTCAAATTGAACCGTGTAACCATTGGGTTTAAATATTTTAAACCCAATGGTGTAACTGGACTTTCAATGTTTCCTTCAATTATTTTCATCAAATCGTGAATTCAAGATTGAGTTCAACTTCTTGAATGCAAAATTTGACCGTGTAATACAGGCTTTTAGAGTTAAGACCAGAAAAAGACTTACGACCTCATATGAATCTGGGGCCTGGAGTATAAACTTAAGCAAGTCAATATCAACATAGTTACAAAACGTTACCTATACTAAAAAAGATGAAGTTGAGATTTCTACTTAGGAAAAGGAATGAAATTAAATGAATATAATCGGGTTCTCTTACAAATCGTTACTTTGTTTGAAATTACGTAATTTCTGAATGACAGCCCGTCAAACTTCCGTAATTATCTCAAGATCTGTGGTATGTCAATAGAGTTAGTTTATATATACTGAAATAAGATGTAATTGGGATTAATTAGAAGGGATCAAATTAAATTAATGTACTCAGGCTCTCTAACTATTCGATACTTAAAATTTTTGAAATTACTTAATTACCGAATGAGAGCCACTGAAACTTAATTAATTATCCCAAACTCTGTGGTATGTCACGCAGGTATGTTCATAAATGCTTATATAAGATGTAATTGGGATAAATTAGAAGGAATAAAATAAAATGAATATACTCAGGCTCTCTTACAAATCGCTACTATGTGCGACATTACGTAATTTTCTATTGACAGCCCATCAAACTTCCGTAATTATCTCAAAATCTGTGGTATGTCACGCAGGTGTGTTTATATATGCTTGAATAAGATTTAATTGGCATTAATCAGAATGTTTCAAATTAAGTGAATATACTCGAATTCTCTTACAAATCGATACCCTGTTTGAAATTACGTAATTTCCGAACCACCCCGAAACTTACGTAATTATCTCAAAATCTGTGGTATGTCACGCAGGTTTGTAGATGGATCAAAATATTTAGGTCCATATAAGGTACTGGTATGCCTTCAAATGGAATATGATTATGAATAAATGAATATGAAATTAAATTAATTCAAGTGAATATTAATTATTTCATTTGCGCTTTTGGAATGTACATTCTGTTGCAAACAAAGGCTTAATAATAATAATAATAAAAATAATAATAATAATAATAATAATAATAATAATAATAATAATAATAATAATAATAATAAAAATTGTATTGAACACCAGAGAGTACAACGAACGCCATCTATGGCTTTGAATATCCAGCCTTATGGCCCATAAGGCTTCTAAGTCTATGGCATAACATAACCAACATTACAGCATTAGTTTTGTTTTGATTAAAGATTACCTTTACAGAGTACATAGAAACATTTTTTTTATAAATATAGCCTACATGTGAAACATTTCAGCTACAAACAAAACAAGATTAATGAAGAGAAATGTAGCAGAATTACGTTGACTCAAATTTAGAGCATCATTTGTGGTATAAAATAAGTCAGAAGACATCTATTTTAATAAAAAGACATCGCAAGATTTAAGAAGCTAAAATAGGATCCTATATAATATTGAACTACACATTATTGACAAATAAACCAAACTGAAAAACTGGGACTATATTATACTTTATGCCTATGATATGAATATGATAAGCCTACAAAACAAAATTCTTATTTATTTTCTTTATCGTTATTTTTAACTGATTAACTGCTCTACTTTCGCTTCCTTGGTGATTTAACCCATTTTTTTTTTTTTTACAGATAATTCATTATCTGAGTGTGACATGTGCAAATTGCCTCAATCTATGGCAGGTGGATTTTGCTAACATAAATTCTTTGGCACACAGTGTAGCAGTTTTGAAAGTGCTGCGAAAACTTATGTAATAGCCGTAGTCCGGTCATTGGGTTTTAAGTAGGGGTCCGGTGGGTTCTTCCAAGTTTAATACGTTGGCATGTATACTCGAAGCCATATGAAACGGATCTACTTAATCTACTACAGCCGGTGTGCTACCGTACATGACAAGGATACTAAGATGATTACGTACATGACCGACCAATCCTATCGATGTCGCTTGTCGCTACTGTACCATACACATCCGTGTGCAGTTATTTATTCGACCCACGTGCAGTGCTGCTGTTCCGCTTACCGCTTACACCGGTCGCCCGTGGTACTAACAACGCAATATGTCGTCTGCTGCTAAGAGGTGTGGTGGGGGGAAACAAACAAACATGAATAACACACCCAACCATCATATTATCTTTCATGGTCAGGTACAAGGATTCATTCTGAAAGTTTCTATTGGTGTTTATCGAGGTTAAATAGACAGTAAGAGTGCGCTTGTTAGTTACTTTAGAATCAGTTTGTTGGTTGTACTGGCATGTGGCAATTTACGTCATTTCAGGATAAAAAGCGAAAGCACATTAGGTTTAGGCCGTACACTTTCGTTCCAATTAGATTTAGATTTATCAGAACGCTTGTTCTATTTATCAATGTACGAGTGTTGTGGAAGTGGTGAAGCAGTAACCACTGCTTTCGGAAGCATATTCAGTGACATTGTTTTATTTTTGAAGACATCTATGACAGGCCTAAAGAGAGATCATCTGGATATTTATAGGCCTAGTGCAGTTTGTCTGCTTATTTTTATTGGCGTGCTGTTGGTGACGTTCGTCATGACTCTCACTTCTAACTGGTTGACAAGAATGCAAATCGGCGGGAAAAATGAAGCGTTATTAAAAGGTCATCAAATTAATAAGGTAAATTCTACCCTATAAATAATTCTAGACTATTTTGTACAACTGGGGCGGATGAAATGCTACCAACTTGGAATGGCACACTTAAGTATTTAATATGTCATGCTTAAATTAATTTGTTAACGTTAAAGGCCTAGGTTTGATTGTTTACTGTACATAGCCTGACCTTGGTGAATGTCAAGTCTAGGTCATGGTAGTATTCTGGACCCCCAAGAAGGTCGACTTGTTTAACGACCCAAAGCCCTTTATGGCGCGTGGTTCAATTGTTACAAATGCGATGCCCAACATGCAATCTACTAAAATATTAGCTGTAATAACTTGCTAACCTAACTTAGCGTGTTGTTTTGCAGGGTCTAGTTAATTCATTTGCGCTCGTACTCCAGTGCAAATTATTGTTTTGCAATCACTGTACATTTTGTTTGCAAAAGTGCAGGTCACCCTTGACGTTTCCATTTTTGCTGGGGCATCTGTGAGTGTTATGTTATGGATTTACCTTGGCATTCACATTTGACTATCTTGTACATCAATACATCAAACATAGGCTACTTTATCCATTTCAGCGTTGATGACTACGCAAATAGGCCTACCAGTAAGCTTTCATTTCCGTATGATTATTAATGGAGTTTTTTAATATTCATTTAGCCTACATACAAAAAAATGTGAATCATAACTTGGCCTACTTGGAAGTATCATCCCATTCCCATCAATATGCAGAGATAGGCCTCTCACGGGGAATACTAAAAAAGATGTATTTCAAATACAAAATATTTTAGAGCACAGTATTTCCAATACCAGATACAAATACATTGGCAATTTTGTATTTCATATACAAAAATACAAACGTTTTTCGAAAATACTCAAAATACAAAACACATATTGTTGCTGGAAATCATAGTTGCTACCAGGCTTAATTAGTAAATCAATAAAAGATGAATCTCAATATAATTTACTTAAATTAGTTAGTGAAACAATAATAATGATACGCACTCCATGAAGTGGTGATTTCTTACAAGAAGGCTGGACCATTTGTAAAAAAAAAAAAATATTAAAAATAAAATCAACCAATAGTGTAGCACACTTCTCAGTGATCCCCCCTCCCCCCTCCTCCAGTGGCATAGCTAGAAAACCAAGGGCCCCCGGACAATAAAACCTGGCGGGCCCCTATCATAGACTCGTATAATCGTAATTTTGTATTGTGTCCGGGATTATGTTCATGATCATTCTTTAAAGGGGTATCTCAAATCTCTGTATTTTTTAAGCTAGACCACTAGCCTTTTCAAGTCAGCAATTGTTGTAAATGTTGTCACTAATTGTTACGTTAGTCTGCTAGCTAGTTGCCTAGCGCCAAAACTGGGATTTTACCTGAAAAGCAACAATAATGAAAAGTGGGATC